>JAKSZP010016089.1:0-102523 GCA_022478985.1 Massospora cicadina | reverse complement strand
GCTCTTGGTGATTTTGAAGATTACGCCCAGCCATTTCACCACGTACCACCCCCAATCTGATGGCCAAACTGAACATGTAAATCAGATCCTTGAGCAGTATCTGCACTGTTACGCGGTTGCTGCTCTGGATACCTGGGCTGATGACCTCACCCTCGCTCATTTTGCATATAATAATGGAACGCATGCCTTTACTAGATTCTCGCCATATGAAGCGACCTTGGGTACAACCCCTCATTCTCAATTGGTCTGTGCCTTCGCCCAGAGGTATCAGCGAAGCCGATCATGCCCAACATATCCGTGCAACGCAGTCACTAGTTTGAGAGCATCTCACTAAGGCCATAAGCGACTATAAATGGTTCACAGATCAGAAGCAGCTCCCAGCTTATGACATCAAGGTCAGTTCATATGCCATGCTTGAGACGCGCCACTTACTGATGCAGATGCCCCCATGTAAGATTGCAAGCAAATGCTTGGGTCCTCACTTGGTGGAGGAAGATTTAGGGAATGGCGCTTTCTGGTTAAAATTGCCACCTCACTGAAAGCAACACCCAGTTTTCCATGTATCTCATTTATCCCCATTCAAGGTGGTAATTCCCTTGGATTCAGAGCCTATTGTGATTGAGGATGTGGAGGAGGCTGAAGTGGAGAGCATCTTGGCTTCTCATAAATCCCATCAATTGGTTCAATATCTTGTTACTTGGAAAGGATATCTAGCCTATGAGAACGGTTAGGTCAGGACTCAAGATTGCGTGAACTGCTCCATGTTTGTCGATGCATTCCATGCCTCCCATCCATATGCTCCTCATCTTCCCCCAAAATTTGCAGCTTTGATGGCCATCAAATTACCTAAAGCCCACAGAAATGTGGCTTTTGCGCAGTTTCCTGGTGGTGGGGCCCCCTTTGGAAAAAGGAAAAGGCAATATTAGTCTAAGGGAGCAACCCCTCTTCTTGGACTAGGCAGTTTTCCAATTTCCTAATAAAAATGGTCTGAAGAGGGCGTCTGTATCTCTCGTCACACAGGGCGACCTTGCCCATGTGGTAGACGAGTGCTGGGTACAGCTCTCGTCTACCACATGGGCAAGGTCGCCCTGTGTGACGAGAGATACAGACGCCCTCTGAAGATTCCTCCTCCTGTCCCCGCATTTGCCTCCACCAAATTAGTTTGGAAAATTGAGGAAATTTGTGCATAAATCATTTGTAACCGTTATCCCCATGATCTGGAAGGACTTTATAAAGTTGATGGCGCTGAGCCCTTGAAATTGAAGTTAAGGTGTCTTACAACCTTAGTAACAAGGCCCAACGGGTTCACACATTTGGTAGATTCATAATTAAGTGGCAAAACCTTGGTAACACTTAACAATGGCATTGGGTCACTGAAAAATTTCATTGGTTTGAAACTTGCTCTAAATCTACAGGGACAAAGCCTGATGGGTGCATCACTAATAGTTGGAATGGGACAATCAATGAATTCTCAGTCAAAATGCAATGGTATTGAGCCATTGAGCAATATGGTTGCTAACTCTGAACTCACCTAAAAATTGTCGGGAACAAAGCCTGATGGGCATATAATTCATTGGGGACTGTTACCAATAGCTTAAAACCCCAACTAAAAAAATCTGGATTGTCAATCAATGGCACCCACTTGGCCGAATGAACGCCTTAGCAACTGGGCATGGGCAGGTTGGCCATCCTGAACCCATTTCTAACCCATTGGGACCGCCCCTATGTTGGGTGGCCCTGGGGGATTCCAGTTGCTCATCAGGATAGATGCTGTCACATTAACCATCATAAATGCAGTTAAGCCTTGGGTCAGGCGTTCACAGTCAACCAATACTGACTTGGCCTGCCAAAGATTCCATTGATGTCATTTCAGATTGAAATCATTATTTTCTCCCTCCCTCAAAAATTTGCAGGGATAGCTCAAAATAAGAGGGCCCCAATCCCATGCTTTGACAAGCTGTCCCAAATCAAACATTATTTAATCAGTTGCATCACACTGAGGAAAAAGTTGGTTGAAGTCTTTCTTATATTTTTCCAATAAAAATCCCAATTTCCAAACCCAATAATATTAGAGTATTTAAACCACTCATTCTGACCCAATTTTTTAAAAACCCACTGCCCCTAGGACCGTTTTTGACTGGTTTGTTGGTGGTTCTTATACACAGCTATAGCCCTTGGGCATCTGTTGGCAAAATTCGTTCATGTTTTAATAATAGTCACTCAAGAAGCAGTGCCTCTGGCATTTGGACTTGTCATTTGGGTGCGTTAGCACTCAAACTGTTTGCCGGTCTAAAATTAACTTGATTTCTTCATGACACAAGTTGGAAGCGGTGGTGGACTTTGCTAAGAATATCAAGAAAGTACACCAGGGGCTTCCACAATTTTGGAGGCGGTAATCCAAGTTTATAAGGAGAACGTTGATGGTAAGAGATAAGTGGGTCCAGCGTAACAGAAGGGAACCTCATGATGCTTGATGCTCAAAACATCCCTATCAAGCAGCCATGCAAAAAGCTGGGACCAAAGAGGATTGGCCTTTACCGCATTTTTGGAATGGTGAGCCACGCCTCATACCAGTTAGATCTTCCCTCTTTGTTTTGAATCTTCTCCGTTTTTCACAAAAGCAAATTGATGTTTAAGGGCTCACAACAGAGACTCCAGAGGCTTATCTCGTGGATGGGGCGCCAGAGTGGAAAGTGGAGGAGATAGTAGCTTCCCGCTGAGTAAAAAGAAGGCTTGAGCACCTGGTATCCTGGAAGGGATTTGATGCAGCGGAAAACAGTTGGTTACTAGCATGCAACTGTGCACATGCCCAAGACCTGATTGAAGTTTTCCACAAGCGTTTTCCCCAGGCCGACAGACTTCAGTCAAAGCAGACTATTGCTGCTATGAAGTTGGCCCTAGCCCACAAGAACTTTCCCTGGCGCAAGCCCCTGAAGGGGGGGAGGAGCCCCAAAAGGATGAGAGGTGGTTGTCATGGCTCGAGAATGACATAATAATGGGGACAAACACCAAGGATAAAGCTGCATGTCAGGAGGCCAAGAAGGTGAACTTGGCAGTCCTAAATGGCCTCAAACATACCTTGGACCAACACTGGGTGGAGGCGAGGTATGAACATGTTGGTCCTAGGAATGTAAAAAAAGTTCGGCCCTGTATAACAGCAGGTGCATTAAAATGAACCAGCTTTACAATTAAAAATGATGGTTTGCTTCAGTTTCTTGGTTAACGGAGTCTCAGATCCATTCAGTTTTCTAAATTTCAGCTCAGGTTGGCTTCTCCTACAATTAAAAACCCAAATTCGGTTGATTACCAAGTATAACACACTGCCCAATGGAAGCATTCACTTATTGGTGCACCTTAGCTTAGCACCACTTCCATCAATTGATTGTTCCCCCAAATTTCTTTCAAATTATTTTCTTATGACCAATCTCTCTAGTTGGTTGACTTCACCATAATAAAGAAACATTTGGTGTATATGTTTTTTATAAGTTATATTGTGCAAACCTGTGCACGGACCTCTTCAAGAAGGTCTCACACAACGTTAGGCATTTAATTTTAACAACTGTAACTCTCTTTCTTAGTGCAATGTTGGGCGTCCATATTCCCTCCATTCTGGGCCAACTATGCACTCCAGCTTAGAACAACGCTTGGGTATGAACCTCCCTTTTGGGATTCACTCCAGCCTGGTTGTTAGACTGTTTTTGGTTCCTTTATCTAACGTTAAACACCTTTGCCCTAAGTTATTATAGCTCAAGCACCTTCTGTGGGACTATACGAACTTTATTTATGACTGGTTCCCTGGCGTCGGGTCTGTGCACCATGCACCACCACTCTGGGAACAGGAGGGTTATAGACACTAGCCTTACAGTGTTGCAGGATGAACAACCACACTGCCAGGTAACTAGCCAGTAGCAGGATAGGAAACAGGGCATTGCAGAGTGTGCTGGAGCAGAAGGGACCCGGGGTAAGGGTGTATAACGCGGTATACAGGATAAGATAACCAATAAATAGCATAACTTTTGTAGATCCTAAAGGAGAGTCCATGACCAAGAGTAGATTGGTGCTAGGGGGCTTGGGTGCCTCGATCTGTAGGGAACCAGGGCGGCCCAAAGGTGCAAATGAAACTTTAGTTAATTGAGATAAGATAAAGTGGCCAACGTTGTTGGAGATTTCTTTAAAGAGGTTGGCGCACAGGTTCGCCCAAAAAATATTTTAAAAAACATAAGATAGTGGGGTTGTTTATTGCAAGAAATGACCAACAAGGAAAGTTGGTCTCAAGGGAACATATTTAAACAATTGGTGAGGAATTGTCCGTCATTGAAGTGAAACTAAGCCTAAGTGACAACAATAAGTGCATGCTTCCATTGGCTTGGGTATTACAGCTCAAGGATGCCCAAACTTAAGTAATTATTCAAAGGCATGGCCAACCCAATTTTAAAATATCAAAATTAAACGGGTTTTGAGACCTTGTTCACCAAATAACAGAACCAAACTGCCGCTATAGGTACTATAACTAGTTCATTTTATTGCTCTTACCATCACACAGGGCTGAGCATCACGCACATCCTTTAGACCGACCTGGGGATATTTGGCTTTAACAGCGCTGGTCTAGGTATGTCTGAGGTCAGAGAGGCCTTCTAACTTTATTTTTTTAGCCTCTTGACGACTAGCTTTATCTTTTGAGTTAATCCTCATAATTATGTCATCAGTCCATGCCAAAGCTAGTAAGTTCCTTTTGGAGTTCAGCCTCAATGACGTGTTCCTGGCTTGGTATAGTTGATAGGGCCGTCAGGTGATTAAATTGGAGTCCCCAACATCAATGTAGTGCAGTCCCAAATTTGATGATGGGACATCGTTATCATCAAGTTTGATGTTATTTTCATAATTCTAGATAAAAAAAACAATTCTTTTTTACTGTCTTGGATGTGTTCAAGGATCTATATAAGTATTAAAGCTTCAAAATGTAGGTAAGCATCAAATTAGGAATGAGATGTTAGCAAGACTTTTTCAGGTTCTTCTAAATTAAAACCCTTTGGGAACTTTGGGGTAGTGAACAGGGATTCAGCGTTCTCTAATCCATGGTTTTTCATTTTCTTTAAAAACTCAAGGGTAAAGATTTAAGGATTTGGGTGCTTCAGGGCTGTTTCACTTAGTAACTAAAAAAGTTCTGTGGGGCATCAGGAGTAGAAAATTGTGCTTTTGGGGTTTGTGCACTCTGTAACTTAAAAAGCATCATTGGGTCTTTGGGATGGTGGCGGAATCTTCTTACAATTGGGATTCCTCAACAGTATTGTCTTTCAAGGTTATGCTGGGTTGGCCGGTTAGTGTAAGTTCTGCAGTATCATCCATAGCAGGATCACCACTTTGACATAATGGCTCAGGAATCCCAGGTTGATCATGACCTGAAGTTCAGGTAACATTTCAGATTTCTAGTTCATCAGTCATCGCTGTTGTCAGTGTTCGCAGAAGGCCATTTGTCCTAAAACATCATTATCAGATTTGCAGGGATAAAACTCAAGAAAAAGCATCAGGAAAAATATGGAAAGTATTTTTGATAGTCTATTTTAAATTGTAAGCATATTTTAGACCTATCAATTGAAATTTTGCAAAGGAAATGGGAATTTTGGGGTCTCAAAGAAAAGCAGATGAAAATGAATATATAGCAAAGGGACAAAACAAAGGAGGGGATATCCGCTATTGTATTAGTATCTTAGAGGTTTCCAACACTACTATATATATTTTCATGCTGATATTCCTAGAGTTGAGGTTGGGGGTCTCAGATAGTTAAGACTAAGTTGTCCATGGTGAACTTATAATCCTGTGGAATTTCTTTAACAGTTGTTTGCGTTGAATTGGCTGAAAACTTATTTCTGAATGGATGAATGAAGTTGGGCTGAAAGTAACTCCAAATAAAAATTTATGAGGGGTGTGTCACGGTTAATTTCTGGAACTTGGCAGGAAGGAGAGTTGGAAAATGTGGGGTAAAAATCTTTCGCCATGCCTAATTGGTAGTATCCAGGTGAGAAAGCGGAAGTAAAGGTACTTCAGCTCCCCCTAGGACACTGAGAGAGATGGAAATTAGGGCAATGGGTAGGAATCTTTCTTGGGCACCCCATCTACTGGACAAGTCCAGGGCTTAGAGGGATGATTAGGCCTGTTGGCTAATCTCTCAGTCTCAACTAAGTGTTTATGAACTGAAGGTAGTTGATAGGATGTCAGGTAGTTGTTCTATTGTTGCCAATGTCAAGGTGGTTTTGGACCCAGTTCAGTAAAGTGGTGGCATCTTCATCTTGTTCAATCTCGTCCTCATAGTCCTAGGATAATTGGGTTAACTCACTGTTATCAGGATCCAGTAAATGCTCAAAATCTCAGGTTATGGGAGATTGTTATTATATATATCAAAAATATGTTGAGCAGGTGGCTGGTATGAGATTGAGAAAGCGTGGTTGTATCTGTTGGGCAGTTTTTTCATTCCTTATCTGGTTTGTATGTACTATTGGTCATTTTAAAAGTTTGCAATGATTCCAAATTCTTTGAGGGCTTGATGGGATAGTATCATCAGGTAATAATCGTGGTTATAAACAACAGCATCAATTGCTTTTACTTTTTCAGTAATATTGACAGGTAAATTGAAAACCTGGCTGCAGCAGGGCTGCTGTGATCTGTCAGCCATAAGGAAGACAAGGTCACTTTGGAGGATATCTTCATAGCCAATAATGAGCAGGATCTTCTTAGTTATGATGTTAGTAGAGGATCCTAAATCCAAGATAATTGGGAAGGCATATATAAAAAGGGATTCTTTAATGCAGGGTGCTCTATGGTAGGTAAAAAGGGTTTTGGGCTTCTTGGTATCATTTCAGAGTCACATAAGGCCAATGGTTTGGTGTAAATCTTGACGTAAGGCAGGGCTCAACTTGCAGCAATTGCTGAGGGATACTGAGATAATAGCATTATCTAAAAATTATAGAGGCAGAAATTTTTCTTGAGTTGATAAAGGAAAATTGGTTGAGCTGGGGCTAATATTGGAGGCAACATTAGAGGGTACTGAGTGAGCAGATTTTCTGAACTGGTTGGCTGGGTCAGGTGACGCAATAGAGGCAGTTAGGGCTTGTTTGTAGATAATATGAGTTTGGTATTGTGTGTTTTCATTTCCTTTGATTCTTTTTATCTTTTGAGGACAAAGTTATGTAAAGGAAAGTTATGGGTGGTTAATCAGACTTGGGGAAATTCATTAGAATCTTATTAAGTACCATGAGTTCAGGCATCTTTGGGGATCCAGCATACAATAAATCATTGATCTTCATTTTTTTTGTAAATTGAGAGTATTGCATTTGGGTTTGATTTCTTTCAGGGCGAGCATTCAGTAAGTTGTCAATCTTCATTTTCTTCAAGAATTTATGGGGTATTATTTGAGTCTTCAGTTTATTTTCTTTTTCATTTTTTAGTAGCATAAAACTCCAAAAGTAAGGCCAACTGATCAGATTTGTTTGAGGGAACTTCACCCACCTATTGAATTTTTCATAGAGGGGTTTTAAGTTGTATACTTAATCATAAGATGCGTGGACATTCTGAGACAATGAGGATTAGGCCGGTGAAATGGAGGAAGCAAGTTGGCAGGTCACATGGTAGGTGGCATGGATTAGATTTATTGCTCTCCTCAATAAGGGCAACATCCAACTGTATGGACTATCTGGCTTGAAAGCAACTGGCTTGGTATTGGCAGAAATGATGCCCAGTTGCCCACAATTTAGAATCTGAGGCTATTGTAGGGCCGCTGCCCCTGAACCAACATGGTCAATTTCTTGACATTCTTGGTGAGGGCATGTATCTTTTGATTAACCTTTGAGGGCGGCTTATATCAGGAATTTTTGAATGTCTTCAGTGTCAGAGGCATACAAGTCTTTGACATCCAAATTTACAACAACAAAGTTTTGGGGTTGATTTTGGTGGCGGGTCACCATTCTTACATAGTTTTGGCAAGCAGCAATGGCTTGATTCACACATAAGATGATTGTGCCAGATATACTGCATCAAGATAAGGGTTTTTGAAGGCATATAAGAACCAGTAACGAAATTGCTGATCAATTTCCTCACATTACCAGTATATAATCTGTCAATAAAGTACCATAAGGTCCTTAAATTTTACAACAAATTTACTGATGCTCAAAGAATTCTGGAGGTGAAGCCAGCGGAACTTTTCATGGAGTTGAGAGGCTGAAATTTGATATTTTCTCTGGTATAAGCTTGCCATTGAGTCCAAGATCTGAAAGGCAGGTTGGTGCTGTGCCATTTTCTAGCGGTTCCAGTGAGCAGGCTGGACACTTCTCATTACTGTTGTTAGGAGCTGACATCATAATCCTCTCCCCAAGCGTTATAGTTTTCCAACCACTCATCAATGGGCCCCTGATCAAACTTCTCAAAATTCTGCTTAGAATAGGTCCACATAAAGTAGACAACTGTCACTTTATCAGTAGGCACACTAGTTATAGGCTTTAAATTTTCATCCCCAGCATGATCACCACTTTGTCATGTAGGCTCAGGAACCCCAAGTTGATAACAACCTGAGGCTTGGGCAACACCTCAGATTTTTAGTTGATCAGTCATGTCTATTGTCAATGTTTGCAGGAGGGCATTCAACCCAAAAATTCAGTATCAGTATCAGTGTGGTGGGGATAAAACCTAAGAAACAGCAGCAGGAAATTTATATTGAAATAATTTTAATAGTTTATTGAATATTGTGAGCAGGCTTTTTACCTGATCCATTGAAAATTTGCCAAGGAAAATGGAATTTTGGGGCTTTAAAACAAAGTCAGATATAAATGAATAGATAATAAATATGGGATAAGACAAGGGAGAGAACATCCACTAATTGGATTAGTAATCTCAGAGGTTTCTGAGAATGTTTGTTCATTATGATAGGGTGTAACCTATATATCCATTATATAGAAGCCAACTCTTATCATCATAACTCTTAAGCCACATAAGCTACAAATTCAAAAATTAGTATGGAGATTATTCTTAGTTTGTAGGCACTCACCAGGAAACCGTTTTTTATATTCTTTATAATTAAGATACTAGTTTAATTTAAGAAAATAGATTTATTTTATAAAACCAAATATGGAATTATGTTAAATATTACTTCTCCCAAACCAAGGTACCTACATTAGCAATTTTTAGGTACCTATTGCAGCTTAGGTGTTAGGTTCTTTAAAAGTAGATTTTTCAAGAACTTCACGTATGTCCAAAATAGTGTTGACTTGTGGTTAAATAGCTAATCATATTATAAGATATTTTTTCTCCCAAACCAAAATAGCTACATATGCAAAATTTAGTATCTATGTTTATCTTGGGCGTTAGGTTTATAAGTAGGTAAGGGGCGTTTTTACGTTTCAGTATCTGAAAAAAATTATGTAAACTCTGAAAAATATTTTATTACAATGTTGGAATTTTATTCTTAGTCTATGTTAGCCTTGGCTAAGGATTAAGCTCAGCACTAACCTTGGGGTTGAGTCAATGATTAAATCTTGCTTACCTAGGATTTATGCTTACAATGTTGAGAGGTTGTCTTAATAGCAGAATCAATTATAATCAGTTTAATCTTTATTTGATATTTTACTAGTTGATATGCCAATATAGTGAATAGTGAATTATAATTATTGATAAGAATTTAATACATGATGAATTTAGCAATTGTATTACCCTTTTGAGAATCAAACCATTGCTGAATTAATGAAACTAGAAAAGCTTTAAATTGACAGGTTGTTGATTGTCAATCTGAGACCACAATAGGAGGTGAGCAGGGATGAAGCAAATCCATTTAAGGTTAAATTGATCCACATCAAGAGGCTGTCTCACATGTGATAATTATAAACTATATTTAATGAATGTAATTAATTACCCATAAGCTGACAAATGCCATATGATATAGCCTTTTGTAAACCTTCACTGATGCAGACTCAAGTAGTTCATAACCTCCACACCCCTATTTCCCATCATATTCCTCGTGATAATTATACACCAGTATGATCACAATATTAATATTTTAACCACCCTATTTAAGAACTAACTTTTTATTCTAATAAAATACCTTTTTTTACCTACCTTTATTAAGTTTTTAGTTAACAGTAGTTAGCTTAGCTTATAAAGGTGGGACTCAAGATCCACAGAGGTTATGTGCTAGGTTAAACACATGGAGTGGTCGGTGCAACCAACTTCAAACCTTGAACTATATAGAAACCCTGTGGGAACCTGGGCAACTAGCAACAACAATGATGAACTGGAAGGATTGAAGGGGAGAAACCTTGAGGGAGTCAATAGAGGCCGCTGAACCATAATCGTTGGACAAGTTACAAAGAGGACCTATGAGCCATAGTAAGTAGTCAAGCCTCAGAAGGAGAAATTGTTGGTCAGCTGGGTTGGTGGGTTGCCATGCAAATTTATAGGTAAAGGTTGCCAATTATTGTGAAAAAGCAAGGGCCAGCAGTCTTCATACTTTTTGGCCTGGCACATTAATGGAGTCATCTATTATTGAGAATGAAAAATTCTCAACACATATTAAAAATTCCTTATATAAACTAAGATACCTACATATGCAAAATTTGGTACCTTTGTGCAGTTGGGAGTTAGGCTCATAAGTAAGTAAGGGTTTATAAAAATTTGGTGCCTAAATATTAAAATTACTAAAAAACCTCAAATATAAAATCGATATAATTCCCTCTTTAGCTTTGCCCATTTTTAAGGCCAAACACAATCTCGTTGATTTTATTTATATAATACTTGTTTATCATGCTCCATCTTTCCAATGGTAATGAGATAGCTACCTGATGCTCCTAAATTGGATGGTGGTGTGCCACCTCCTGGTATATTTCAGCTATAGCTAAAGCATGCCCAGGATGGATCAGCTAGCTCCTCATCCTCTATTCATTTTTGGCTAAACTTTGTTCTAGCCCTCCACCTCAAAAATCACAGGCAGTGCTTCATGTTCCTTTGTTGCTCCCCAAGAGCAATTTTCAGTTTGGTTTCAGCTCAAATACAGAAACGTTTTTCCCTATGTGAGTGTGGCTACCATAAAGTTGGCTAAGTTGTGTTTAAACCACCATTTTAACAATTTATTCCACTTTAAAAGGTATTTGACCTTAACTTCTGAGGACCTGAAGCTGCTGTAATGGTAACTTTACCCCTTGTCTTCAAGGTCACCCTATTCCCATCAGTCACACTCAGTTGCCTTCAGATGCCACACTTGTGGTTTATTTATTGGCTTTCCCAAGCACCTCTCTCCTAATGTGCTCTGATACAACCTTCTGGTTGTTTTGGCCATTTATGGAGCTAACCCCATCCTGAAGTTTATGGTCCCTAATGGGGCCAGTTGACTTGATGGACCTCACATTTTTTAATAATCTTCCCTCTTTACTGAGACGTTCTCTTATAATTTCCCTTGTAAAATGATACTCTCTTCCCCCAAAAATCCTTTATAGGCCCGCGTTGAAGGTGGGCAGGCTATTTACAAGTCTTGATTCAGGGTGGACAACTCAATGAAGTAATTTCCATCCCTTACCATATTTGTTGGGTATGCTTCACACCCTCCAGAAATTGCGCTATTGCTGTCATGGCAGAGCTTATCTGGGGCTTACTCCTCCCTCACCTTAACAGTTGAAGTGCAGCTCTCCCACACAAGTTAATGAAATTCACTGTACAAAGTTATTCCCCAAAAATCTGCTTCACCTCAAAATTACTCCAAAATACTTTGGTTATCTATTTATATGCTAATTCCTCTCACCTCAGCACAAATAATACCTGTTGCTGGCCTCATTTTTACATAATTATAGCCATGAGTCTCTCAAACAGAATTGATGAAGTCAAATGCCCCTACAAGTTAAGCCTTACTTTGACTTAAGAGCTTTTAGCCGCATATAATCAAATACTAAGATACTGTTTCTGCCCTCAAAAAGGCTAACCTACTTAAAAGTACTACATCCAACAGCTGGCCACTGAGGGCGGTGGCTGCCCTCATTAATACTATCCTTTTCCAGTCCCTTCACATCACAATGAAGCCCCTATATAAGAGTGATTCTCATCCTACATTTCTGGCCAACTTCCCCAGTACATAAAAACTTCTGGTATGTTGCTTGTTTTGCAAGAAAATGACGGATAGTAGTACATGATCAATTATCAATAATACGTTTAGAGAACAATATGAAGATTGCTCTACGCAAAACAAGTACATAATGATATCTAGATAAAATAAAGAGCTATCTTTATCTATCAATGACTCACACTGCCATTCTTAAAATCACTGCTAGATTCTATACTTTAGACACTAAATCTACTTATCTCCAATTATTTGATCATCTACAAATATCACAATAAAAAACTTTATACAATCAAGCTAAATATAAGCCTAGGCCACCTACTCTCTCACTCTATATTATACATTTAATAAGGTCTGGCGTTTGCTTAGCTTTATGCTTGAATTCCTAATTACCAGAATAACCAACCGTCATATTTCTCACATATAAGGTTAAAACTGACGAGAGAACTTGTAACAAGTCCCTCACTTTTTGTAATTCAACAATCTTTATTAACATTTTATAACATTTGAGTGATTCATCAGAGCCCAATGTACTTTCAATCTATTTTAGATATTGATTCTGTCAGCAGAATTTTCAACACAGTTTCACTTGTTTGATTAAAGCTTATTGATCAGTCAAGCCAGATTTCAACATTTTCTTACACTTGATTGAGCAACAAACTCTGCTTGGCAACAATTTTCTTACTATATCAGGAATAAAACGCCAAAAGCATTACTAGTGTGATTGTCAACCCTTTCAGCTTTCTAGTTCTTGAACCATTATCATGATGAAGAAACACGAGAAATAAATCCTTTTATTTTACAAAATTTAAAAGATATTGCACCAAAATAGGAATATCAATAGTGGATTGCAACACCATTTCATCCCAAGAGGAGCTCTTTTCAGATTTTGGTGGTCATTGTGTATCCTTGAGGACTTCTTTTGGCAATATTATGGCCTAGTTCCATTTCTATATTGACCAAAATATTGCTACCTTGCTTCCTAACCATCATAAGCTAGGGCCATAATCCTTACTCATCCATTAACTCACCTGAAGGGTCTTCTAATATCCAAGATGCAGATTTTCACCCAATTTATAGCATGCTTTGACATCTCCAGAGATCAAACCTGGACCAGATCTTGAGGAGGTAACGGTTTTTGAAGCAGTCAAATCATCCAGATAGTCCCCCTCTGAAAGGGCAAGAATTAATATGGTGGTTGAAACAATAAGCAAAAATAAATTAATGTTGGCAAGAAATATGGGAACATTGGAGTATGTTGGGCAAAAAAACAAGAAAAGACAAAATGCTTCTTTTTTAGCTCTTAGCAACTAAATAAACCATTAATACTTATTAGCATATACTATTTCCCCCTCTTTCTTTCTTTAGCTAATCTTTCTTTATTTTAGTTAATATTTCTTTTTTATCCCTTAAACTATATTTATATGGATGAATTAACTTGGTATAAAGCTTATTGATGCTTTGCCTATATAACAGGTTCTTTAGTAATTATGCAATGGTGATGTTCTCTAAGCTTTTGAAAGAGTAAGATCCATATAATAATTAGTTTTCTTTTTCATTTAAAGCCATGCTTATAGTGATAAATCAATTATTCTTCTACTTCTTAATGTAGTAGTATAAATTGTTAACATAGATAAGCTTCATAGCCTTTAACCTTCTTTGCCAGGTGAGTGGAATATGCTTCATTCTGGATTTGATTAACATGGAAGTAGGTATGACAAATATCGAAGTGGTTCAACACCAGAAGCAAATTTAACACAATATTATACATGTGGTGGCAGGGTGTTTAACAGACGAGTTTGTCTCATTTGTTATATTCCAACTAGGATTTGTTTTCTCTGAAGCTGAGTCATATCTCTTTAAAACATTTTTGTTTTTGTTGTTTCAGATGCTGGGTTGTGCCTCGCCTGAGCTGTAGATTAGGCTTATGTGAGCCTAATCAATAGCTCAGGTGAGGTCCCCAAAGTGCTGCCTTTATAAGGTATACATGCCCATTCTGAAGTTGACTTCAGAATTCTATGAGGTTTCTAGCATCTCCCTTCCTGGGGAGCATCATTGGTTGCTCCCCAGATGAGCTCTGGTTGGCGGGCACCTTGGTTTTTATAATCCTAAATAAAAATAAAGGATGTTTCAGGGTTTGCATACCTCACATACCTGTGGTCTTTTTTCAGGTGTTTCCATTTCAAGGAAGCTTTCACGTTGTTGGGTTGGACCAACCACACAGAGGACTTTACATAGCCAACCAATTAGAGGTCATTGTTTGGCTGCTTGTTGGTGCCCCAAACCTCTCCCTACTCGGTTAGGCCACTTTGGTTGCTTTTCAGTGCACCAAAGCCATATGAAAAAACATACGGCGGTCAGAACTGGGGGTTTTCTGATCCATTACAGGGCGAATGCCTTTTATACAATAAGCAAAATGAGCTCTTGTCAGCTTTAGAGTTATAACTTATTTTTACACAATAAGGAAGTAGTATAAGTGAACTTTAATCTAAAGATCAGTATGCTGCAGTACTTCCAGGATATTCACTAAGTCATCATTGGCTTGCGTGACAAAACTGTTAGACTCAGTGTGGTAAGGTTTTGTTCATACTCTGAGGTTTGCCATCAGATTGTTTAGCTTAGTATTACATGGGAAGCTAAGCTGGTTTCACTATCAATAGGAATGAACTGAGGGTAACCATGCCTCTAAATAATGCAGTCCATAATAAATCTAGTAGAAGTTACTACGCCTAATTATTGAGCAGATAATTCTTCCACACACTTCAACAGGTGGCCTATGGATGATATAGTATGTTTAGTGTGCCTTTTACCAGCTGGTAGAGGTCCTAAAACATCCATAGACATATTGTGCCATGGAAATATAGGTTTTACTAAACAATGTGCTGTGTTTTTGTGAAGTAGTCTTTTCACTTGACACTGATGACAGTATAAAATCCTTTTTAAATTATCCAAGTACATGATTTTTCAGATGTACTGAGACTACAGAATTTCCATTGTATTTCTCAATCCTCCATACTTATCACCTTATGCACGCTGATGATATAGTTTGGTTAATCTTATAGTTTAGGAAAATCCAGATTAGCTCAACCAATTTACTTAAATTTTGCATTTCTTTTAGATTACTTGTCACATCTCAGCCATTGCTTGAATTACTTGTGGAAGTTGATCAGAGTACTTACTTTGATTATCTTCTCATATATCATGTCTTTGAGATCTTCTATTACAGCTAAATTCAGTAACTGTAATAAGAAATCCGCATTCTGGATTTGACTCTAGGTCAGTAACTATGTCAATGTATCATGTCTGAAGTTTAAGGACCCAGCATTCTATACAAACTTTTAGTTCTCAAGTTTTGCATCCATCTTAGTGATTCATGATAAGTCACAACCTTAAAGTCTACCCCGTGTAGGTAAACCCAAAATTTCCTTTTTATGCATAGACAATGGAAAAGCACTACCATACAGTGACAGTGTAAATTTTCTCATGACAGTTCAGGCTCTTATTACAGTAAGAAACCATATGTTTAATCTCCATTGTTTCCTAATAGAAAAAACACCGCCTTGATGACAGAAAGGGATGCGTCAGTCTGTAATATAAATTTTTTCTTGAAATTGGTTATTACAATACCAAGCATCGACCAAGCCATCTAAAAAGATCTCAAAGGAACTTTAAAACTGTTTAGTCTAGATAAACTGTGCACTATTTTTTTAGAAGTCAGTAAACGAGCTCACCAATACAACTGAAGTTAGTAATGAAGCGTCAGTAATATCTGACTATTTTAAAAAAACTTGTACGTCATATTTGTCAGAAAGCGTAGCAAATAATCTTAAGGCTTCAACCTTAGCAGGCTGGAAGTAGTCCTTTGTCATTATTAGATTTTCTGGAATTTTTTAACCAGTTTCTTCAAAGGCTATATGATTATCAGTTTTTAAAGCACAAGAAGGCTACCTCTTAGGATTTGTCTTCCCTAGGGCAATAAACTTTGGCAGAAATAAACTAGGCAAGGTATTAATAATAAGTGTACTTTATTTAATTAAAGTCAATTATATTCATAATAATTTTGGGAACATGCTCCTGTACCAGATATTGTGTCCTTCAAGCAGCAAGATCTTTTCCAAGCTTTGAAAGAGCTTTGTTTTTAGTTATGAAATTGAGTAGACCCTTATTACTAATAGAGGGTTCTGAAATTAAGAAGCCTTTTTGTTCCTTGATTATTAAGACTGTTTATTTAATTCATCAGGCGGTAATTTATTTTATCTGAGGATTGAGTCTTTTGACACTCAGCACACACATAAAATTATTTGAGTGTCCTCTATCCTGACAATGTCCCAACAAGAGCTTAATGAGGTGGCACATAACTTTAGAGGAATCACAGATGAACTTAATTGACACAGTGCTTGTTTGACAGAAGCTATCAAGTTTTGGTCTATGGCGGTAGATCACCCAATAGGGATTACCATAAAGTTTTTTAGCTTATGAGTTCTTCCTTCAGGAAAATACTAATAAAAAAGAACTAAGTCTCCTAAATAATATTCAGGCAGGAAAGCCTACTAAGCATTGGACTATCTGGTTATCTTCTATTAATAGTTATAAGGGACTTTACACAAAAGCCTGTGACCTAAAAATTATATTAGTCAATCTTCACATAGCTAAATTGGCAGTTTTAGAAGTAAAAAATTTATTATGAGTTGGATGCTGGAGGGTAACATGGGATCTAGACTGTATAGGGCCATAAATGGGTACATCCTGATGACTCTGTGATAGTATACACTATATTCCATTAAGACACTTGGTAAGTAAACATATTACCAGGATATACTAATTTGTGCCATCTTGAAAAGTATAGAGATAATATTATCTTTTTCTCTCTCCAACGCCCCATTAGTAGAAGAATGATATGAGGCAGTAAAAGCTTGGTAAGCTCCCATCAAAGAAAAGAGTGAGGCACCACCTGAGATACAAAATCATACCATTATCTGATAAAAGGATCTCTTGGCTAACATTCCAGGTGAAGACTTGTTCTAATAAGAAGGATGTGGTAACTTTGGCTAAGGAAGAGACAACAAATGTGGCTTTGGCCTACTTTTTGAAGTAATTTAACATGAGGATGATGTAGCGGTGAACATATATTGCAGTTGGGAAGGGACTCATTACATCAATACTGACATTGGAAAAGGAGGAAGTCATCCCCACAATTTAATGTTGGTAGATTAGATTTAATGGCCCTGGTTTGCACAGATAAGACATGACTTAGTAACATCATGTATGGAATCAGACATTCCTTCGAAATAGCAACAATCCTTAAGAAAAAAAGGCCTTTTGTAAGGCGCCATGTCCTATGGTAGTATGTGCATTTATGATGGTAGAGGTCCTTGCTGAGGGGCGTGTATAGGATTGTCAGAACATTTTCTACGCGTTTGTATAGTAATCCTTCTTTTGTCTAGGTCTGATTTTTCATATGTCTCAGTAGCTTCTTAAGTTTAGAGCCTCTTGATCCCAAGTTTCTGATCTTCCAATGAGTTTGTAATTTTTATCTCCTTCAGAAGCATACAAAGTTAGTATAGATAAACAAGACAATCCATCAACGTTCTTATGTATAGAACTTTAGAATGGTTAATAAAGAAATATTATTTCTGTAGAATAAGGCCCCAGATTTTAAGTTGCCCGTTAAAATCATTCATCTGTTGCAGCCATCTTAGTGAGGCATGATTTGTTAAAATAATTGAATTCTTCATATATTTGGGAGGACGAAAATGCTTTATTGCCAATAAAAATGCTACACTTTAATTCCATGTTGTTGTGATATCTCTCTTCCATGGTCAATTTTTACTAAAGTAAGCAATGGGGTGATCAACTTGATTTGAATTGAGTCTTACCAAAATAGCCAAATATTCAATATCACTATCATCTGTATTTTTTATGAAAAGCTTATCAAATTCTGAGTGAACTAGTGTAGGGAACGTCATAAAGGCATCTTTTCAGGAATTAGAGGCCTGTTGCTGTGATTATTCCCAGTGAAAGGGATTCTCCTTGTAAAGTAAATAAACTAATGGCTTGGCAAGTTTAAAAAGTGATGTAAGAATTGTCAATAATAACCAACGTTAAAAAACTTGTATATCATGTAAACTGTTTAGCTGGGACATCTTATGTATGGCAACCGCTTTATTATGCAAAAGTGGGATTACCTCATGATAACCTTGTGGACAATAATTCCATCTCCTTTTGAAAAACTGCACTTAGATTGTTCTAACTTCAAAGAGGCTGCCTGAATCCAATTAAAAAATTCATTTATCTTATTGATAAGTTCATTGAAGGTTTGAGAAAAAACCGTGGAATAATCCAAACAAACTAACACATGCGTTATTTTGAGATATCCTAGCAGGTCATCCATTGCTCTCTGGAAGATTGCAGGGGCGTTATATGACCCCTGAGGCATACAATTTGGCTCAAATAACCTTTACTTGAGATTAGCGCACACTTTTCACTAACATCTAGAGTGAGTGCAATTTTCCAGTATCTTCTGGAAAGGTCCATGGTAAAGAGAAATTGGAATCATGCGAGGAGTCAGAGGGAGTCATCAATTTGAAGAAGCGAGTAGGTGTCCTTTTGAGTCATTTCATTCAATTATCTGAAATAATACCATCTAATGGCTTCAGTTGGATAATCATTTATTTGATTACTATCTTGAGAATTGTGGTCAGGATATGGTCTCAATTCCAGCATTAGATCTTACTCTAAAAAGGTTTAAATTGTAGCCAGCCCCACGACTTCCCATTCAACACCTTTTTGTCAAGTCAACTTCCTCCCATAAACGCATGTACATTTGTCAATACTATTCACCACAAGAACTTGGTTGAATCTTGAATGAAGTGACTTGATTATAAAGTTATATGACTAATTCTAAATAAAGGAGAGCTTTTTATTGGTGAGTTTAATTGGTTGTTTGATGGATTTGCGATAGAAGTTGGACCATCCAACTAAAAACCTGTGTGCATACCGTGAAGAAGTACTCGCATTACACAAGTGGTGGTCACTAAAGGGGGCTATAGAGCAAAAACAATCTTTTAATTTTATGGTGGACTAAATCAGGAAGGGGAGATGGTGAGAATAACAATCCATAATTTTTGTGTTAATACCCTGCACCTGATTGAATGGCACTAGATAAAGTTGGATTTCAATATCCACCTCAGTTTAAGAGCCTTAAGATTTATACATTCACCATGGAGCAGCCGAGACATATTGGGGACATGTCACTTTTGGGATTCTGAGTATTTGGTCATGAACAAATTTGATCTATTATCCGCTTTATTTTAACCTTCAGCAGAACCAGGACCAGCTGATTCAACAATATGAGAGTTTCAGTCTCTGAGTCATAGTCAAATATTACAAGTTAATAGCCTATCTCATATGAACAACATTAATCTGAGTATCTCCAACCCACTGTCCAAAAATTCTCAATTACTCATTTTTTCGCCACCATGCTCTAATCATGAAAGTGGTTAACATAAATCAACAAAACATGGAAGCGCTATGGGACTTGAATAGCAGCTCAGGGCCAGTTTCCAAGGTGTTCACCAGGCTTTTAATGACTATCAAAACCTTAGTATCTAAATCTCACAATAGATTAAAATGTATTGGTCAGTCAATTGAAGCATAATGTGTTGGCCATATGATATCAAGCCTTAATCAACCGTGGATCCACCAATGGATTGATACAATGAATGACTTGACTCAGAGAAGAGTTAAAATGTAGCTAAGCTACTCTGGTGGACATCACTCAACAGAATGAGGCGTTTGAGGTACTTGACCAATACACACAACTCAAGTGGTAGCTACAAAGCTTTTGGAAAGTAACATCAAGACCACCAACTATCACCTAACTGAGTTACAACAGTATTGAAATCAACAAACAGCTGTGCAGCAGGATATCAAATAATTTAGAGAATTAGTTTAGACGCTTCAACAAGATATTGGAGACTTCCTTCAGTTAAATAATGAGATATGGCGTCATGTCTGCATGATTTTAACGTAGGATCTTCCCACAAGAGTGAATTGGAGGGCTTGCACGCTGATGTGCTTGACATGCAAAAGAGCCTCACAGATTTGGACTAGTTAAACAGCAATGGCTTCAAGAGCAGGGGAACATACCACTTGGGAGTGGCGAATTGAAGGTTAGATACATAACAGTAGATTTTGATGCCCTCATAAAACCATTCACCCTGATCCACCAGAGCAATTCAGAGATGGACCTGTGGAAGAAGAGGTTACTCAAGAACGAATGATTAGCCTTCCCTTTTCAGCATGACATCTTTTTTTGATTTGTCTCATTCTGTGGAGACCCCAGCTCCTGAACAGAGTCAACCTCGCGCTAGTAACCCAAGTCCTTGGGTTATGATGCCCTAATGACGTCTGGATCAGGGAGCTTTCATCCATGATTTCATGATTCAATTTGTTTAATCTTCATAATTTTAAAATTTCAGAAATGTGCAGTCATTCTTGAAAATGTTTAAGAGAACCATGCATGGAGCCAATGACCTTTTGAAGTCACTACTATGATTAACTGTTTAGATGACCATAGTCAAAATCTGATCATATCCTACTTACCTAAGAAACAATGGACCTTTGCTGATGTGGAAAACTCCGTTTTATGAAAGTTTAGAAGTCTTAAATGCATGGATACTTGAAAGGCTGAAAATATGACCATTCAGTTCAAGATTAAAACAATTACTAAGTTTGCTGATTAATTTTACCGCAAGGTCCAGGTATTTCTGGGTGCTAATGCCATGGTGGACTTTGGCGTCAAGATTGCACTTAAAAAAACCACTAAAAATTGTCTGGATTGTACCTTTATTGCTTCCAGTGCTGTTAAAAGATTTAGAAAATCTCAATCTCAAATAACTGAAGAGGTGCGAAGTTATGTTTGGACCACCCAATGTGGAAGTGCAATTCAGTTGATACCACAAGTTAATTAGAGCAGAGGGACTACAGAGTCCTTCCCTCCAAATATAATGCACCGGTTCATGTCAGCGTACCACATATGCATAGGAAAGTACTAGATAAGTAAGTGACTACATAATTGACAGGCTGGAAGACATCAATCCATGAACGCGTACAATAATCTGGAGTTTGTAACATAATCTTTAATGATAGTTCCAGTGAAGCTGCATGCTAACAGCATTGTTTGACCCCAGAACAACGTCAAAAATGAGGCCAATGCCTGACTCAGCTCATTATCTGAGCTCATGCTCTAAAACAAATATCCCTGAATAAAAGATAACAAATATAGTCTGAGATAGGTTCAAATGCAATAATATTATTTCCAATTATTAAAATACGCTATAAAATGAATTATCTCTTTAAATTTTGTCTTCATCTTGATATATACACCGTTGCTGTTATTTAAGCTTTTATAATAGCTTAAGCTCTCAAAAACCATCCAAAGCATTGTTCACATAGACATTATATCTCATATGATCATAAATTTGAGCATTTGGGTTACTTAGAAATATTTTCGCTGAGCTAAATCAACTCCTGTACCTCAGGTTCCTTACCTTTAAAAAATGATCCTCTATCCATTCATCAAATACATTGATTTCTGATAACTCAACCTATAATTTCTTGGTAATAGCTGAGGCTTTACTAATTGGGTTAGTATAATGATAAAACTGCGTCAGATTCTTTAATTTACCACCCTATGAGGCAAAAGATCCTGATTTTTTTTCGTCATCAAGCACATTCTTCCCGCATCTGCCATGTCACTTCGTCCACAAGGTATTCCTTCCATTTCAGTAATAACTTAGGGCTTTCTCTGATCCAACGCACATAAATCTATCAAACTCATACTCCCATCTATTCTCCTTTTGAGGGCACAATGGTTTAAGAAAATGGGTCTCTATCCTTTAAATGGCCGTAGCTGTGATGCATGAATTAATGGGTGGGCCTTAGACCCCTTTGGCAACTTTAATTTAAATGAGACTTAATTCATGGCATGGAAAATCTATTAGGGACCTAAGACCATTAGCCCCAGCTTCTGACTCATCACTGGTACAAAATAATTCTTCACAGAGACAAGTACCCATTCTTTGGGTTAAAACTGCGGATCTGTTGCCCTAAGACAGTCCTCTTGATGTTTTTGTTAGGTGATAGCCTATTTCAAGTTTCCCATAAATTTTCCTGATGTTATACATGGTTCAAGCAATCTCACCCACCCCCTAAAAAACCCCATTACCTGACCCTCATCCAATGTAAGTTTTAGCCCGTGCTTAATATATAATAGAAATTCCCAGAAAAGACTGACATCAAATATTGTAAGCGAATTAAGCTAACTGGACCCATAAACCCAGTCAAAATTGTTGGGAAGAAATGTAGGAATGGAGATATTGCTTGTGTATTTTATTAACTCTCTCCATTTGACTGTCTGACTGTGGGATGATATGCCAGATTGGCATGGACAAATTTATAAGTTTCAACAAATTTTACCAACCTTATTATTAAGTGGTGCCTGCGATCTGATATGAAATCTGAGGGTGGCCTATGTGGCGCAAACACCTCATCCACAAAGATTCTCATTGCATCATTTGCTGAAAAGTTATTTGTAAATGGATATAGTTCTACATTTTTGGTTAAACAGTTGATAATCACCATGATAGCATCCTTTCCTTGGACCCTTGGTAAGAGCCAATTATAAAATTCACACTAACTGAGACTCATGGACGATCCAGAATTTTGCAGTGGTTTCAATTTCCATGAGGGAGCCTTTCTCAAGGGCTTCAACCTGGCACAGATTAAACATCCTCTGGCATAAAACATGACATCATTTTTAAGCCCTGGTCATGAATTATTACAACGCACCAACTCCATTGTTTTCTTGACCCCAGGTTGACCTTCTAACGGATCATCATATGAGGCTTACAATACATCCTCTTTACTTACTGATAAGGAACCCTTACTTTAGAATCATGATACAACAACCCTCCTTTCTTTTTAAACTGCAGTGCTTTTAATTATGTTGTCCTTCCACCAAATTGTCCAATATCCTACAACCAAATGGGTTCCATCTTTTCGCCAAGAAAATTTTTGCACCTAACCCTCTTCCACTATCTAAATCATCACAAATTGGTCCAGATGGAGCATAATCGCCATATTGGAATCCTCCAACTCTCCTTTTTGGTATGCTAACCTTGCATCCTGACTTAGCCAATCTGCAGAAGTATTGTTTAATCCTGGATGGTATTCCACTAGGAAATTATACAGAACTAGCTTCACATGCCATTGCCCTGCCTCTGGTCCACTTTTAGGGGACTGATATTATTCCAAGGCCTTATGTCTGTTTATATCACAAAAGGAAGGCGGGAATAATGCAATTGATGTTGCCATTCCTTTAAGGGCTACTACCATTGCCAAGAACTCTTTATTGTATATCAAGATAGTTGCTTTCAACTAGTACCAATTATGACTAAAATAGCAAATGGGATGTTCCAATCCATCCACACCCTTTTGTAGCAGAACCGCTCCCACCACATAATTTGAGGCATCCATCTCAATCACAAATGGCTTCCTAGGATCTGGGTGCGCCAAAACCAGAGCTGAAAGAAACTACTATCTTAGTAATTACCTGACTGATCCTCTTTTTTTAGTACTAGATGGTCCCAACCCGAGCCTGACTGATCCTCTTATTTTCCCTGAACAAATGGAACATTTACATCAAGAATGTAGAGGTAAGTCAAATTTTAAGATCTTTTAAGAACTAACATAAAAGAATTCACAGTTCGCAAAATTTTACATCTCAGCTTAATTGGCTGGGACCTTCCACGCGTGAACAGCACACAACTTGTCTGGACATATCCTAAGGCCATTCTGGAACACCACTGTCAGGATTATACCCTTTTAAGGTTAAGCCTTGCCCTGAGGTATACCTCAACACTTCTCTTGAAGCCATATATTAGAGTATTAGAATAAAAGCCTAATAAGTTTTGATAATAATTCACCAAAAGTTCTAGACCAAATAGGACGATATCCTATCCAATTTGGGATAAAAAACATTCCTATTTGATACTATAAGGTGCTTTGTAGCAGCCTTGTTATAACATTCTTAAAACTAGAATTATTATTGGATTTGATATCTATCTAATTGAATATCAGATTATCAATATTTATTTATATTAATTATTGATGACCCTCTAAAACGGTCCCAAATTATTCAAATAAAGATTACATATATAGCGCTACCTATAATCTTAGTTATATTTATTTAATAAATAATATATGAGAGCTAAGGATGTGCCTTTTTGAACCCTGAAGTGGCTAGACCATGTCCAAGGGCCTTGAAACTATGCAACAAGTATAGACCGTCTGCTAAGGATCCCAAATCTGGACACCCAATCTAAGCATGTTTCCCTTGTTAGATTAACCCAAATTAAGGCCAATCCATCATTCAGACTAATATAGTTATATGATATAAGGGAATCAAATTAACCCCAAATCCTGTATTACTATTTGATCCCCTCCACACCATCCATCTTTGAGCGTCACCTTAACTTGGAAAAATGAAATTGTTTTTCAAGTGTGGTGCTCACTACATGGAAATTTTTGAGCTGGAATCAAGCGATAATATCTATCATGGCCTGGAGAATAATTTTAAATAAATCTTTTCTAAATTACAGCAATGCCTGAATTGATTTCTCAATTGATAACCTATTGACGTATTTCATATGTATTAATTCACTTTATGGGATAATATGATAAAATTTTTGGATCAGTTACAACCCCGTTTTAAATCCATAAACCTAGCTAGGGTCACTGTTGGGACAAAGGGGGTGTTAGCCTATTGTCTTTTATTTTTTAAGGCAAGGATACCTGAAGTTTCTTGGTGTTGGATTATAAGTTTTAAATCCTAGGCCAAAAAGTCTTCACTTAGGATAAAGTTCATTGGATGGTAAATACTAAATATTTTTTGTCCTTATGTGAATAGAGGTAAGCCATATTATTAATGGTGAAAAGAGAGAAAAAGTTTATTTGCTTAGAAACATGTTTATATGGGAGATCAAGGAGTTTCTCTTAGTAAATCTTTAAGTATTTTAAAGATAAGCTCTATAGTCATTACCATTTTGTATTTTGGGGCATTTTGGTCTTGTTTGTCAAACAGGATTTGATCACTGCATAATTCAGGTTTAAATCCGCTAATAGGGGGGTTTTTAATATTGTAATATTGGATCGCAACTGTTGGAGTAGAACCCCAATATTGGAAGGTCTTGAATTTAATCAGGGATTATTCCTGACGCTAGCTTTTTCTATAACATCATATCAGGTTTGATTCCCTTCATCTGATACACATGAATCTATGATTCAGGTATAAATCCTTACAACGCCCTCTCTAGATCTTAGCGTAGGGGGGAAATGGCCAAAAATGATCATGTATGCAATCTACCACTGTGCCCTGAGCGACCTCTACAATTGAGTGTTCATTACATACTTATAAATAACTTTGTAGGTCCCCAACCAGTTAAAAAATTTTTTATCACAACCTCCAGGCTGATGATGGTAGAAAAGGACTAGATCACCCAGTTGGAAGGTGTTAAAAGGTTAATGCTTATTGCTAAACTGATTAGTTTCTCTATTGGTGGTAACAGAAAAGTTCTTGGAAGCCAAGGCCTGAAGTCATATATTCTCATTAGTAATACTTTGTATAGAAATCAATGGTTTTTAGGGAAGCCTGATCTAACATGGCCTGCACTTTAGAAGGCAGCTGTGGAATTCTTCCATAAGACTCTATGAAGGGAGACATCTAAATAATTCAATGATAGCTTATTACGTAGGCCAGAATTGCACTAGGCAAATATTGAGGCCAGTAAAGTGGGTCAGTTGTGGCCATTTTTTGGAGAGTTGTAGTTAGAGTACCATTCACACGATCTACAATTCCATTGGTTGCAGTATGGTTAAAGTGGAAAATACCTGAGTAGACCCCATCTGTTCAGCTAAATCATTCACCAGTGACGATAAAAATATTGACTATTATAGGAGAGAATTATGTTAGGGCACCAATGCTGGGTGATAATATTATTATAAAAAACGTGGCAGTAGCTTTTGCCAAAGCAGAGGGTAGAAATATTACTTTAATACTTTTAGTTAAATGGTCCATGGCTAAGAGGAGGAACCAATGACCATTAGAGGTATGAGGGATGGGCCACAACATCAATACTAATAGTAAGGAAGGGTTCACGGGTGGAATCACTAGATGTTGAGATTAGGGATTAGGTCCAGCTTGACTTTTACATACCAGGCAGGGCTAACAAATCATGGATTGAAACAAGCATTCCTTCCCAGTAAAATTGAGTCTTGAGCCACTGGTAAGTTTTCTGAATTCTCCGTGGCTGATATGCAGATATCCCTCTAATATTATGTCAGTTTGAGCTGATGGGCGTATGTAAGACAACCATTTTCGAGATATAAGTTTGTACAGTTTGCCATTTTTTGCTTGAAGAATTGCCAATTTTTTGCTAATTCTTTTTTAATGGTCGGGGATTCATCTTTCCATAAATTAAATTAAGATAAGAGATCGTAAAGTTGATCTTTCTCAGGGATAGTTTAAGTTATTATGGGAAGCCTGAATAAGCAATCCGCATTTTGGTGGATGGGCTCTGGTCAATGAATGATGGAAAAACCGTAGTTTTGAAGTTTTAACGCCCATTGGGCTAATCTCCCGTTGGGGTCCTTCACTTTCTGTAGCCATAGCATTGAAGTATGGTCAGTAATTGTGGTGGTATGTTTCCCATATAAATATGGTCAGAAATTTCTAAATAGCTGGTAGTACCACCAAGCATTCACATTCTGTAACATTATAGTTGCAAACGGCTCTAGTTAAGGTTTAATATAGTAGGCGATGGGATGGTCTGCTAAGTTTTCATTGTACTGAGATATTATAGCTCTGATAGCCATATCTATAGCATCAGTAAAAATTAGAAAGGGCTTATTAATATAAGGATGTATAAGTACTGACAAATGGGGGAGAGCTACGCATAATAGGTCAAAGGCTTGCTGTTGCTCTTCTTTCCATTGAAAGGGTATACCCTTCTTTAATAAATATACTAGAGACTTGGAGGTGTTGAAAAGTGTGGAACAAACTGGTGATAATATCCCACCATCCCTAAAAAAACTTGTACATTATGTAGGGATTTAGGGGAAACATCTTATAAATGGTTAGGACCTTGTTGTTCATTGGGAATATTCCAGCTATACCTACCATATGGCCCAAAAATCCATTTTGCTCTGAAAGAAGGAGCATTTTGACAGCTTTAGTTTAAGCGAAGCTTGCCATAACTGTTAGAAAACTTGTCTTATATGGGCTATGTGCTCAGTGAAGGTTCTTTAAAAACATTAATATTGTTAAGATAAACTAGCACAGAGGAGCGTTTTAAATTGCCTAAGAGATCATTCATTGTGCGTTAGAAGATGGAGGGGCGTTACATAACCCCTGCGGCATTTGAGTGGGTTTGAATAGTCCTTAGCTTGAAAAAAGGCTTATTTCTCACGAACTTCAGGTAACAAGTCTATTTAACAGTACCCACTGGTGAATCCATAGTTGAACAATAAAGGGAACCTGACATTAATCATAAGGAATTCTCTATATGTGGAAATGGATAGCTATCCTTTTGTGTAATAAAATTGAGTTGATGATGATCCATAATAACACGGTGGCCACCATCCTTCTTCTGGATTAATTAGAGTGGGGAAGCCCATGGGCTTTTAGAAAGCACAGGCAACTCTGCTTCCATCAGTTGCTTGTAGCTCTAGGGACACTTGAGCTTCCTTGACTTTAGATTTTTCTGTATGGCAGAGAGTTTTAATATAGGGTGAGCCTCAGTCTCAATTTGGTAAATTTCCCCCTACATTTTTCCATAGCCACCTGTTCCCAAGGAAAAAATATCACAATACTCCTCAAGGAGGTCTTCAGCTTTCTGGCGTTCGTTAGGGATGATATTGTCTCCAATTTTACATTTTGACCAAAGCTATTGTGGGTAGGGGATTCAACACTAGATTGTGTAAGGGGCTGAAAAAACTCATATTGTCAATATTTTCAATGGGACATATTTTTACATAAGTGATGGGGGCATACCAAGGGACTTGAAGAGTTTGATTCATTAAACTTCCTAATAAGATAGAGAAAGATTTCTCATAAGCAGGATCCAAAATCCCAGGGAAGGTCAACGCTTCTTTGAATGAAAGGTTTGGTTGTTCATTGAACTATAAAACTTGGTCAGGAGGGGTGCGAATCTTGATCCCCATTTACAATAAATTTTTGAGCCAGAGTGTATTGTAATAGGGTGAGGGCATACAGGGGATCCCATCTTTAGCTTCCAAAGCCTCAGGGGTAACTTAGTTTTTCCTCCTAATACTTGACAATCAACTTTACAAATGGAGGATGGGTATTCAATGAGGCATGTTCGTTTTTTGGGGGCTCATTTACTCTTGACCAGGAGTTCAAATATTAGCGGGATCCAATACCATAATAGTTAAAGGTACTTTTCTTTATGGATGATAATGCAGTTGAACTCCCAGCATCAATTGGACTTCAATAAGCAACTCATAATTACAATTTTATATTGCAATTGCAGGGACAGTAATTAAAAGTTTTCAAATTAGAGAGGTAAGGCAGGATACGCCTAATTGTCTTAATTGACTGATTACCCGCCGTCCTATATCCAGCTTTGTGAATTAAGTCTGTAGCCGTTTTGTTTTCTGGATAAGTTGGGATGATATAATGTTAACTGGTGAACTGGTATCAATTATCGCCAGGATTTCAACCTTGTGAATGACTGCCTCTACTCAAACCTCTGAAGAGCTGAACTGGGAGTTAACAGTTAATAGACTTTTTTGGGGGATTTATAGAAAAGCAAGCGAAGGATTTTGCTGCGCCCAAGCTTGAGTCTGTTCAATAAATTTGAGGTTTTATCTGCCAAAACTTGGCTTTCCAAAGAGGAAATGACCTCTAAAATTTGGTTGGGTAACTGGCCAATATAAAAAAAGCTAAAGGTCATTATTTCCTTGGATAGTAAGAGCTACATCAATTTCCACAGGCGCAGCTAACAAAAAAATATCCTGAGGTGCTGGACATAGAGCTAAATCTAGTATAAGGGTCCTGAGGCACTTGGTTGTCGTCAGCATAGGGAGCCTTCTGCCCTATACTAATTGATCTTTTGACATCTTATTTTGACAAATGTGACAAAAGTTTACATTATGGTTGTTTCACTTTCAAAAAGTGCAAAATAAGTTGGGTGTAGGAAAATTGGGGGTGTAACTGCTAATACTTGGGACCGTGGCTTATAACTGTTAAACCAAGGGCCCAGTGGGTTTGTGTAGTTCAGAAGGAATCTACAGAATGGGCTCTTTGATATGAAGGAGAAACGTCAAGTTAGACTTCACCACTTTTGAGTTAGAGTGAAATATCAGGCATATTTTAAATGCCAAAACGAGGCAGTGATAGCGTCGTCCAACATAAGATGATTCCCTGCGACCAACATTTGAGCCTTAAGGTAAAAACAGTGGGAGAACTAAATGATGGTCTCTACCTGATTAAGGCTTATTCCCATAAAGGTTTGTTTTTGGTTAGATAAAGTTAAGTTGCTAATAAATTCCTGAAGCAAGGTAGTCTTGGCTTCATTTCAAGTATGGCAATACATTAGGTACCATAATATCTTGATCCATGTAACTAAGACAGTTGGTTAGGTGTTTGAGCCGTTGGGTGTTGGTGGCTTCCATAGCACTTAAATAACAAAATAGTAAAGAGAAGATGCTCCATTCACCTGGGGCGTACTTCTCTTTGAACGACGGTTTGAACTTGCCACTGAGGGGTTAAAGGCTAAATGACGTGAACTGAAACTGGGGGTGCATTTTCACTTAAGAGGAACTAATATCACTGGAATATTTTTGAGGATGGAGAGCGACCAACTAACTTTATAAGTCATCAATATCTTCAATTATTGTGTCTATCAAATCATGGGCAGCACAAAGAGCCAATTTTGTGGTTACAGCAGAGTTAACTGCCAAATTTCGTTTTTTTGCTCAGTAGTCACATGTTAAGGTTAGAGTTGGTGTTACTCAATGGCGAGCATTATTTGCTCCATCCCACATATCACAGCGGGTTAACTCGCCAAGGGTTTAAGGCTTATATGATCCAAAGAGGGATCTTACGCCAAATCGTTATTGTTAATTGCAATATTAGTTTCACCATGAACTCGTGGTATACCTGGCAGGGAGCACCAGTTTTGTAGGGACAGAGGGGGTGTTAGGCCACTTATCCTTTATTTTTAAGACCAGGAGATCTGTTTCTCTTGAATGTTGGATTATAAGTTTTCTTCCCTTGGCTAAAAAGTTTTCACTCAGGATAAAGTTCCTTGATTAGTAAATCCTATTTATTTTTTCATCCCTAAATTAATAGAGGTAAGCCAATTTATTAATGGTGAAAAGAAAGTAATGTTTATTTGCTTAGAAACATAATTGTATGGTGATCAGAGAGTTTTTCTTGGTAAATCTCCAAGATTTTCATGCAAAGATCTATACACATTAACAATTGTGGATTCTGCGGCATTCTGGTTACATCTGCCCAACAGAATTTGATCGCAGCATAGATCAGGCAAGAGCCACTTATTTTTAGGTTTTGGTTGTGTAATATTGGATCATAATAGTCAGGGCTGAACCCCAATATTGGTAAATCTTTAATTTAGTTGGGGATTATCCTGACGCTATTTTTGTCTATAACATAATATTTGGTTTGATTCCCTTCATCTGATACATATAAATATATAATTCAGGTAGGAATTACAACAGTCATCAATAATGACTAGAACCAAAATGGTATGGTTGCTCCTGCCCTGATGCCAATATTTACCCAGAGAGTGAGACTTAAGATATCCTGTGCAATAACTCAGGGATTTTTATTATTTATTTTTAAATAAGATTGGTTATATTCTGAGATTTCCAATACTATTTATCTCTTCATGGCTCTCTTTGTGAATCACCAGAATGTATGTCCAAAGGAAGTAATCAATTCATGATGGCTGTTTACCTTTTTTGGACTTTCTGATACTCATCCCTACCCTTGATGGATGGTATTTTGCGGGTGTTGTCTTTTCAGAACCCAGGGGTTTGGCTATTTATCTTGATTACAGACCCACGCCAAGGAGTTAGCCTGCATTCCCCCATTTTGGCGATCTTTTGGAGCTGGTATGTGCAGGACCTGAAAGCTTTCTTACCGTTGATTTAGGACAGCATAATCCAGAAGGACCTGTTACTCTGACAGGCGAGTAAATCCAATCCAACAAACAGTGCTGACTGGCTTCTCAGCTCTTTGTAACTATAACGAGAAACATTGATCTCATTAGACATTGAGCCTCTCTAATTTTGGACAAGCTGATATTATTTTTAATCTCTTATTTAATTTATATTTATATGTTAACTTTATAGCTTTAATCTTATCAGCATGTAAGATCAGTCCATTCTTTTTAATTGTCTAACGCCATATTGTACATTTTCAAAAGTTTTTACTCAAAACATTTAATCATAACTTGCTATGGTGAATATCTCAAGCTCTAATTGTTTTAATTAGATTCTTCTGACCATTTGATATGTTTCAATTCCTCACGTTTATATTGAATTGATTGGATGTCTTAATTCTAACAGCACTGAATTAACCTTTTTTGTACACAAATTCTAATTAAAACAACCAATTATCTACTGAATGCAAAATTCCACAATTGGCTTCCATCCCACTCTTAATGATAGATAACTGAGTCAGAGAAACCCCCTGGAACCCAGCTTAGGTCATCCTCAATTTCAAAATTAGAGGATGGGAATTTTCCGCCTTCAACATCTCAATGCACCAAAGACCTAGGACCCCAACGACGTAGCCTCTAGGGTTTCCTTGTACTGGCACCAACGACAGTGCCTCTGGTAGCTAAATGGACATTTGTACGTTTCCTCTGAAGTCCACAATTCTATTTTTAATTATTGACTTTTTGTTTGGTTTGATTGTTTTTGTATTTCGCCAAGCACCAATGACGTTGCCTCTGATGCTCTAACTTTTCTTATATATATATATCAAAATTCATTTGCACCAATGACATTGCCTCTGGTGCACCTAAGTATCAACAACATTCCTCTGATACTTTATCTTAGGAACCAACAAAGATGCCTTTGGTGCCTGTAAACACCAACAACAATGCCTCTGTTGTTCCCCATCGCCTCAATATTGGTTGAAAAGGTTCCCCATCTAGGACAAGGCTTTAGGGAAGCTCTGTAGGGTTTTACTCTTTTAAGGTTAAGCCTTATCCTGGATAAACCTCAACACTTCACTTAAGGTCAAGTCTTAGGGTATTAAGCTAAAATCTAATAGGTTTCAATAATAATTCACAAATGGGTCTAGACCCTCATAGAACGATGTCCTATCCAATTTGGGATAAATTCATTCATATCTGATCCTACAAAGTTCTTTGAGAAGCCTTGTAATAAAATTCCCATAACTAGCATTATTTTTGGATTTGAAATCACTCTTATTAGATATCAGATTATCAATATTTATTTATATCAATTATTGATGACCCTCTAAAATGGTTTTAAATTATACAAATAAAGTTACCATATAGAACTACCTATAATTTCTATATATTATTTCTCAAAGGTGGATTTTTTATTGTATGAAATACTCTCTTAATACTGCATCATAATTTATGTTTTTACGCCATTTTGAAGATTATTTTCCCTCTAATGACGAAAATAAATATAATTCAAAAATTATTGTTTTCATTAAAAAATTACATTTAAAAACTTACATTTTTAAAATATAATATAAAACACATTACTGACAAAATGACGTACTGACTGATTGATATCTGAAACCATTAAGTCTGGAAAGTTCAGACTATTTTGGTGAGTGGATGAGAAGTGGCTGTCTTATCAATTCAAAACTATTGAGTCTGATAAATTCAATCTATATGGGCAAGTGGGTGAGAGTTGGCGAATATTATCAAAAAATTCCCCAGTTTACTCACCCAAATATAAACAAAAATCAGCAATAGAGTTTTTGTTGATTCAGTAAAATTAGGATAATTACTCACCAGCCCTGAGGGCAACAGCAAAGCTGTTAGTCTGAGTGGCTTTAGAGTAGCACTGGCACAGACTAAATGCTATGTCAGTGTGAGCTTATAAATAAACCTGAGCAACGCCAGGTTACTCCACTAGTCTTAGTTATTTTAAAAATTTATAATATGAGAGCCACAGATGGGCCCTTTTGAACCCTGAAGTGGCTAGACCATGTCCAAGGGCCTTGACATTATGATCCAATTCTAGACTGTCCGCCAAGGATCCCAAATCTGGACACCCAATCTAAGCATGTTTCCCTTGTTGGATTAACCCAAATTTAGGCCAACCCATCATTTAGACTAATATAGTTATATGATATATAAGGGAATCCAATTAACCCCAGATCCTGTATTACTATTATATAAATCCCCTCCACATCATCCATCTGTGAAAGTCACATGTTCTTTAAAAAACCCATTTTTTCAAGAACCACTTACTCAAGAACATTATTGAGCTTTGGATAAACTTGCATTTGGAAAGCTATAATCTTAAGCGTGTCTTGGCAATTTCTTTTGAAATCTATTGCACACATCAAATATGATTTTTATTTGATTGGGAAAATATCCTGATATTATACATGTAGGCCACACAACAGTGGCCTATTATACCCCCAGTAGATGATCAATTATGCATTGGAATACCATTGGAGCATTTTGCAAACTTAATTGGCATCACTAATATTGAAACATCCCAGGTGACATTTAATTAAAACATATATTTGAGGTGGGTTGACCTTGGGACAAATATACCACACTGAGAATTTTTTCTAGCCAGTACAATTTTTGAACTCAAAACCTGCACTTAGGGTGAAAACAGTTTTAGCTGCTCAGCTAACCACCTTTTCCCCGGGTGGCATTTAAACAACATATATTTTTGATGACCAAGTTTCACCAGAACTTAGTTAACAACATCCCGTGAGGTCTAACTTGGCAAATATTGTGCACCCTGTGATCATTGGAAAAATTCTCTACCAAAAGCACTAATAGGGGTTGGGCACATAACAGCATTTATCTCTTGGAAGTTTACACTCAGCTGCAAATCCCAATTCACCTTTGTTAATAGCCGATTTGGTGATACAATGGTGGATTTGATAGGCACAATTAGATTTTCACTCAGCAGATATCCAATGTGCTCCCTTAATGCAGACTTCAATTGATAAATGAGAGGGCAGATAAGACATCCTTTGGGTAGCTGCGCCTCAATATTAAATCAGAAAGAGAAAATGAATAGGTATGTATAGGAGAAAGGCAAATCCTTATTAAACCTGAACACTGCCTCTAATCCTGATATCCTTTGGTGTCTCCTTTGTTTGAGCCAAACTTATGCTCTTTAATCCTGCAAGATGGGACTCCCCTACTAACAACCACCACTTCACTGGAGGCCCGTTTTTATATTAAATGTGACTTCCTGAAATGGCATGTCAAGATATTGGCCTGAATCAATGCCACCACCACATCTCCAGAAGTACCAGTTGGGCCAAATATTCCATGGCACAAAAATTTCCTTAAACTCAAAAAGGGTCCTGGCGTTATTAATCAGGAACCTATGCACCACAAGGGAGTCTTATTTGATACATCAACTAAGACAACCTCAGGTCCCCTTAAATACAAAGCTTTAGCCTTTATGATACTGAGAGCTCAACGTAGTTCTCCTTTGCTCCCATGTCCACAGGGCCATCACCTAGTCTGTCCCTTTTTGCGCATACAACTATATTGGAATAAAAAAACGTGGATAACGTGAAAAAGCATACTTATTTTTAAAAGGATAATTACATTGCAAATTTGATAAAAAACTATATCTAGACTGATTATCCTTTTCTTGTCTGTGGCTTTGTTGGAGATACTCTAAGATGACCGGAATAACTTTGGATTGAGATTTAATATATTGATCAAATGATATTAAAAATCCACGTTGGGGTATTTTTCAATTCTTCAATTGACTGATGTAAGACTTTTTGGAGTTATCGGCCTCCTATGATGGATGAAACCAAGCAATCCAAAATGACCAAGCATTTTGAAGGGGCTGGGTCCTCATTAAGAAGGTCTATCAAATCTAATAAGCGCTCTAACAGATCTGACAATCATAATTATTTAATTATAATGATAATAATGATAATCAGCAATATCAGTCATCTGTTAGGAAAGATCTTACCCATGTGCATCAAGGAAATCCTTGTATAAAACCCAAAAAATCTTCCCCTATAAATATCTTTAGTTTTTAATTAATAAAGGACCAAAAATCTTGTCTCATGTAGCTTAATTTTGGTCTATATTCTTACTGGATTCAGTACTTCCAATTAAAATTACTATTGCAACAGATCTAATAACTTCGTTGTAATGACTCAATCTTTGCTAGAGCCACGGAACTGATAATTTCATAGCCTTTGTAGCGCCTGCTTATAGAATTTCTTACGAAAATCCAATACTGGTGCTCCCTGCCAGGTCTGCTTCTGAGGCTACCTGGTGAAAACATACTTTCACGCCGATTAATATGTCTAGTGAAGAGAGCCCCTCTTCTGAGGAATCTATGAGTATTATCCAATTGGTACACTCCAACAGGCAGGATCTACCTTCTGCTACTACCAATAATCTGCAATTTCAAGCTTCTATGGACTTGGCCATTGAAGGCCCAGACCTAAATAATTATTAGATTCAAGACGCAAATGTAGAGGAGACTGTCAAAGGCTTGATATGGGGAGCTATCCAACCTGGTGCTCGCCCTAATCATGACCGAGCATCTAAGGTTACAGCTAATATGATGGAGTTATACAATTGAGCGGTGTTACAGCCTACCAAAGTGGGCTTAGCTAGGACTTAACAGTACCTCTGGCATTATGTTCATCTTGTTATTCACCATGTACTCCAGATTTTGGGGTTGCATCATCTCAAAATCCAGCGCCAGTTGACTCTGGCTCAACAATTTCACTCTCAGCTGTCCTCTTTCTATGAGACAGCATTGAACTTTGGAAGGGATAATTAGGAAACTATTCTCAATAATCAATGAAAAATTAATATTATCCATAACCAGTTGGTGAGAATTGACAATGGAGTTGTGGGATACATTGGACAAGAAGTAAATCAACAAGTTAGTGATGTCACCAATCCTATTCACCACTGTATCACTTCCCTGGAGGCTGAAATCTCAATCCAAATGGACCAATTGCAGGTCGAGCATGATAAGCGCTTTGGTGAGCTTAACGAGTTAGTACAACATATTGTTCAACCGGTGGTAATGTCAGCGAAGGTGTACCTGGCCCTGTTGGTCCTCCTGAACCGCCGGGACCACCTAGATCCCCATTGGTAATCCCAGGACCTCCAGGTGAACATGGTCCTTCTGGTTTGGTAGGTCGACAAGGGCCACCAGGACCAGCAGGTCGAGATGGATCACAAGGACCTCCAGGACCTCCTGGTTCCTCGCTTCTAATGGCCGATCCTGAACATCTGAATCTATTAGCTTCATGAGTTCAATTGTTGGAAACTCAAATTTGAGCCCTAGCTCAAGGATGTTTCTTATCCTTGGAAGGCCTTCTGACCAACCCAGACTACTCCTTAATCAACTTATTGGATGGTATTGAGAATGCGCATCATCTATGCAATGTAAATCAAACTATGCAAGATACCCAGTTCACTACATTGATCATGTCCATTTACCGGTTAACTGCTAAATGTGAAGTACTCGAGGCCAAGCAAGCTGAGATGATTACTGTGGTTTCTAATTTAAACTGAGCGCCTACGAATAACCATCTTAGTCAATGGGTTCAAAATCTACAAGATGACTTGAACCACTTAAGACAACAGGTTGATCGAGTTCCCCTTGCTGCCCAATTTACAGAATCTGAACCCTCTGAGGCTGAGCTGGTCAGGGTATCAGGTGTACATGTCTTGAGTACAGAAAACACCCTTTTAAAACCTACCTTCAAGGATAAGTTTGAACCGGGTGAAAGAAGCATCCATTCTTTTCTTTTCATGTATGAACGCGCCATGGATGGGGCTACTGATCAACAGAAGGTCCGTCATATTACCTCTTGCCTAAGCCAGTTCACACAAGAAATCATGGTTCCTCATCTCAAAGTCTGTACTACTTGGGCTCAAGTGAAAACCGCCCTCATTAAGGAATTTGGGAGTGACCAAATCCTCGTCAACCAATAGCAGGCCTTTATGATTATGTAAATCAAACGAGGAGAGTCTATCCAGGAGTTTGACAAGCAATTCTACCATGAGGCCCAGACACTTGTCACTTGTGTTCAGATCACCATTGATGATACTATATCAGCTGTACTGAGTGCATTCGCTTCTTGTACTCAGTTAATATTACATTTAAAGTCCCTAAAACGGAATTAAACTCTAATAATCGACATCAAGGAAGCACTTATGGAGATTCCCAATGGGGTGGTACATTCGACCTCCTCTAATAACCCTTGTACTTACATCCATGCAATGCCACCTAAACCCAATTCCAAACCAAAGAAGGAGCCGTGCACTTATTGTGGTATTGTGGGTCATGTGGTATCTCAATGTTGGAAGAAGCAAGCTGAGAAGTCAAAAAAAGAGGAGTCCGCAAAGGGCATGAGGCTCCCTGTGCTGACCTACCTCAGGTGCCTCAGTCAAAACCTATTGATTTTTCTACCGATTGTTATGTGGTATCCACTCCTGATGAGCTTGATATCCCTGATGAATTATCCAAAAAAGACTCTATTTCTGCTTATGCTTCTCTTTTCCTTCTAATTCTATTCAAATGATTATTTCCTCAGTATTCTCAATCCCAAAGTTTGGCAGTAATGTAACCTGGGTGGAAGTCATTGTGCATAAGGTAAAAGTTTTGGCTATCATTGATACAGGATCGCCCATCAATGTACTCTCGTTCAAACTTATGAAGAAGATCAGATTGGCGCTGGACTTGAACCATTCCCAAGACTATGGAACTGCTGGACCTTCCTACACTAAATCTATAGGAGCCTATTCCTCTCTTCTGATGCAATTTGGGAAGCTGGTTGTGTCAGCCCCTGCAGTGGTATTGGATAACAACTGCTACGATCTGCTGTTGGGAACTAAGCTTCTCACCTATTTTGATGCGATCATCAGTATTAAGGACAAATACCTTTCTTTAATCGTGCACCAAGTACCTCTAATTCTACATGATGTTCCCAGTACCAAGGGCAAACTTAAGAGACGTGTCTGCTTACTGGAATACCCCACTTCTATCTCGTGTCTCAAATACCAAATCCTGGGTCTGAGGACTATAATTCCACCTCCTTTAGTTTGTGCCATCGAAGGAACGCTGCTATATTCTAACTCTCCAATTACCATTCCCCCTAAAGCTCTAGTCATCATTGATACGGGAGTTCAAGTATTCGTACCCAGTGATCATGTGTTAGAGATCTTCAGTAACTAAAATCCTTCTCATTTGGAGGCTTTACCTTTGTTCAGGTATACTTGATCCTGCCTATGATGGACTGTTTTAGCTCTATTGGCTGATCTCACCTCTCAACCTATGCGATTGAATCTCAATAATCCCATCGCCTATGTGAGGCCTACTCCTGTGAGTGACTTATTGTCTGTCTCAGGATGTGGAGATTTACACGAATCTGGGCTGGAAGATCCCCCTATTGTTGCTAGAATTGAAAAAATTTGGGGATTCTCTTACTTCAGAACAACAGCTGGAAGCTGAGGCTCTGATTGAAGAATATGCGTATATCTTTGCCTAAGATCCTGGAGATTTTGGACTAATGAAAGAGGTACAGCATCAGGTTAAAACTGAGGATACTCCCCATATCCAAGCTCGACCATATCGCAAGTCCAAAGTCGAGGAGGCTCAGGTTTCAGTAGAGCTGAAACAACTTCTTGATGCTGGACTATTAACGCCTTCTAAAAGTACCTGGGCTTCCCCTCTACTACTCATCCAGAAGAAAGATGGGGGCCACTGAGTAGTTATGGACTATCATCAACTCAATGCTGTTACTCATAAGGATTCTTATCCTCTTCCTCGTATAAATGATTCCCTGAGACTATTATCTTGGTCCCTATATTTCTCAGCTATGGACCTTGCAAGCGGTTATTGGCAAATTGATCTTGCACTGGAAGACCGTCAAAAATGTGCTTTAATTTCTAGTGAGGGGCTATTTGAGCCCACTCATATGCCGCAGGGGCTTTGTAATGCCCCTGCTACATTTCAATGAGCCATGGATGGCTTGTTTGGGAATTTGAATATTTCTTGTGTTTTATTTTTCTAGATGATGTTAATGTTTTTTCACGCACTTTTAACGAGCATTTGGCTCATTCAAGGAAGTTTTTGGTTGATGCGTCAAGCCTACTTAAGCTTAAACCATCAAAGTGTGCCCTTTTTAAGACTGAGATGGAATTTTTAGGGCATAAGGTTAATTGCGAGGGGATTTTACCCTTATCTAATAAAGTACAAGCTATTTCTGACATGCCTGTTCCAAAAAACTTGCGTGATATTCAAGTGTTTTTAGGGATGGTTAGTTATTACTAACAGTTCATTCCCCATTTTGTGGAGATTGCAGAGCCGCTAGTTTACCTTTTGCATAAGAAAGTCCCCTTTGTATGGGAAGAATCTCAGCAGCAATCCTTTGATCTGTTGCGCCAAGCCTTAATGAGTGCACCCATCTTATCCCATCCTGACTTTTAGAAACCCTTTATACTATTTACTGATGCCAGTGATATTGCTATTGGAGCCATTCTGGCTCAACATGATACCAATCTGGTCGATCACCCCATCACATACTATAGTAAAACTCTTTCTAAGGCCGAACGCAATTATAGTGTTACTGAGAGAGAATGCCTCGCTGTTTTGGGCGCTATCAAGCATTTCCGCCATTATCTATATGTCAAGCATTTCACCATTGTGACGGATCATGCTTCCCTGAAGTGGTTGCAGCAAATATAGGATCCTGATGGGCACTTAGCCAGATGGGCTTTGAAGCTCCAAAATACGATTTTACCATTCAACATTGTGCTGAGGCTATACATCAAAGCGCTGATGGCCTTTCTCGATTGCCTATCTTAACGTTATTCTCTGCAGAGGAGGATTGAATTTATGACCTGATAAGTAGACCTGAGCTCTGGTTCCGTGAATCTAAGAATGTTATCTCAAAGTTACAATCCTTAACCAAAGACACTCAGGTCAAATATGGATCACTATATAAAAGGTTGGGATCTAAGTGGTTTCCCTTTATTCAGCCCTCTGTAAGGACTGACACTATCATGGAGGCCCACCAAACTGTAGGTCATGGAGCTGTCTCTAAGACCCACCAATGGTTAAAAAATCATTGTTACTGGGATAACATGTTGGAATCTGTGCATGATGTGCTGGAGTCATGCCTTAAGTGCCAACAACAACGTGGAGGAAACATGATGTTCCAACACCAAATTGTAGGACCTTCCAGACCCTTCGCTACTGTGAGCATTGATGTGGTAGGTCCTCTTCCTATGGCCACCTATGGACATCAATATAATTTATTAGCTATCGACCATTTCTCTAAATGGATTGAAGCTATTTCAATTTCTATGGTCACCACCAAGGCTACGGCGTCATTTCTTTTTAAACAAGTTTTCAACAGGCATGGCAGCTCAAAAGTTCTGTTATTGGATAATGAGACCAACTTCATTTCTCAGGTGGTAGCTGAGCTTATCAAATTAATGGGTACCTACCAGTCCTTCATGTCCCCATACAATCCCTCCAGTAATGATGCCATCAAACGAGCAAATGGTACCCTAGTAGCCATTTTAAAAAAAATGGCTTCCAATGATCCTAGTAGATGGAACCTCTACTTACCTAGTGCGATGTTAGCCTTTAGAGTTAGTTACCATCATAATATTGGAATGTCTCCGTTTAAAGCTTTATATGGTTGGGAGCCTGTCCTCCCTTCAAGTGTACAACCTATACTTGAAGAGGCTATCCCGCAAACCACTGATTTAGCAATGAGGAGACTGGCAGATGACTTAATCCAATTACAAGCATTAGCTTCAAGTTCCCTTGCAGCTACCACCTTGAAGGAAGGAACCTGGACCAACGCTTATAGACCTACGTTGACAGAATACCAAGTTGGAGAGCTTGTACTCTTCTACCACCATAGGCTGGGAGGAAGAATTTATAAACTGGACCCCTTATGGGCTAGTCCTTATTGTATTATCTATCTTTTTTTTTAGTACTAGATGGTCCCAATTGTATTATCTATCTTCAGGGTGTTGAATACTCCATTGCTGCTATTGATACTGGTATTTTTATCAATATAGTGCATAGTAGGTTTCTTTGCAAATTTGTACCCCCTAGGCAAGATCTTGAGGGGGGCAATGTTGGAGATACCTCCAAGATGACTGGAATAACTTTAATCGAGAATCAATATCTCAGTCAAATTATATTAAAAATCCACATTGGGGATTTTTCAATTCTTCAATTGACTGATGTAAGACTCTTCAGAGTTATTAGCCTCCTATGATGGACGAAACCAAGCAATCCAAAATGACCAAGCATTTTGAAGGGGCTGGGCCCTCATTAAGGTCAATCAATTCTAATAAGCGCTCTAACAGATCTGATAATCATCATTATTTTAATAATAATGATAATCAACAATATCAGTCATCTGTTAGGAAAGATCTTACCTCGGGTGCATCAAGGAAATCCTTGTGAAAACCCACTAAATCTTCCCCTATAAATTTCTTAGTTTTTAATTAATAAAGGACCAAAAATATTGTCTCACGTAGCTTAATTTTGGTCTATCTTCTTACTGGATTCAGTACTTCCGATTAGAATTTACTATTGCAATGGAACTAAACATCGTTGTAATGACTCAATCTTCGTTAGAGCCACAGAACTAATACTTTCATAGCCTTTGTAGCGCCTGCTTATAGAATTTCTCACGAAATTCCAATAGGCTTACTACTTTATTTGAATCCTCCAGACTCCCTTGTCATGCCCCCATGTACATCCCAAAAGTTACAGGCTGAGGCATGCCAACCACTGTGTCCTTGATGGCCATCTGCTATTAATTGCAATCTTTACAGGTGACATTGAGCCCTCACTCCAGTTTTGTTCCAAGAACACTTGTTTATTAACCTGTGAGGCAGTGCAATTTCCTTCACCAATGTACCATGGATCTCGCCACTGTCAACGCCATCAGAAGGTTTAGATGAAAATTTTCTGAAACATTTGTGACAATTTGTAAGTCTACAATCTGAGCTACCTTTGCCTGCATACATGGGAATCTGCGCATACTCCTCCACTGAGTTACGCCCTTGGTTGACCATCGATAATGTTGACCATACCTCATCCTGAGCCTTATCCTAGCAGGCTGCGCGGTCTACCAAGTTTAAACATTCGTTAATGGACCCTATCAGTTAATCCTGTTCTTCAATCAAGTCTTGATTATATCCCACCAAGTCTGATGGCCTACATCTGCCACTTGGGCGATCTGAAGTGAAAAAGGAGCTTCCCCCTGACGCCAGGGTTAGATGCTCCTGTAAATGAACTTGTGCAAATGCCTGATTATTTTCTCTAATTCTTCAAATGACAGGGCTACTAGCTTGTTACCATACTTGGGTACTATAGTGGTATCCGCTGATTTTGACATAATGGCCACCTATACCCATGCCACTTCACAAATCAAAAACGCTAGGTAAACCCCACAATTAACACAATTAATGCATGTCTTTACCATCTCTCCTGTCAAGAGATACAACCTTCTCCTGGGTCCCCACAATACTGATAACAATGTATTTGAATTTTTTTAATATAATGCATAAGTTTACGCCAGTTAGCCACAATTGCTATAAGCAGTAATAGCCATGTAAGTGACCACATAATGGATAGGCCAGCTGATAGCGATCCAAAGATGTGTACGCCATATCTGGAGTCTACAAAATAATCTTGTACAACAGTTCTGGAGATTCTGCATGTTTTTTTAGTACTAGAATGGAGATTCTGCATGTTAACAGCATTATTTGACCCCAGAACAACGCCAAGGATGAGGCCAATGCCTAGCCCAGCTCACTATCTGAGCTTATGACCTGAACCAATATCCTGAATATAAAATAACAAATGTGTAGCCTGAGACAGTTTCATTTGCAATAAATAATATTTCTAACTAGGTTAAGTACACTACAAGATAATGTTACTTTATGAATATCGTCTCAAGCTTAACATCTGCCATTTCTGGTAAATCACCCTTTATATTAACTTAGGCTCATGAGAACTTCCCAATCATTGGCTGCGAAAATTTATTATCCCAAATGATCAATATTTTGAGCGTTTGGGTTGCTTGGGAACAATTCCGCTGGACTAACCTCACTTATTACCTCAGGTTCTTTAACTTTAGAAAAACAATCCTATCCGCATATTTTGAATAATATATGCTATTTTACCTTTGATTTCTTGGAATTATCCAAGTCTTCACTAGTTAGGTCGATGTAAGGATCAGGCTTTGCCAGATCCAAACACCACATCAAGGAATTTATGCAATCACCGCAACTTCACCAAGATAACATGTTGAATCTAAGACGCATTAAGAAGCCTTATGCCCCAAATGATATATGGGGTGAACCTTTTGCCATCTCAAGAGGATGAGAACCAGGGAAAAGAACCTCAGCAATAGAAGGGGATACTCTACTGCTGGTTATCACCCACTCAAGTCCCAAAGACAGGAGGAAAATGAGAGTCTTTCTCATATTCAAGAATCTTTTAAAGTATCTCCACCGTGTCAGCCATCACCAAAAGTCAGCAAGCAGCCATGGAACATTAAGGATAAGAAGTTGTCTCAAAGCCTTACGCCACCCAAAAGGCTGAGCAGAATCAATTAGAGATACCAAAGAGTCTAAATCCTTACCTTCCTAAAGGAATTCAAAGTCACTTGCAAAATGATACCTTGAATATTAGCATCATGATGTAGGAGAAAAGATCAAGACCATGATTAATCAGTTGATACTCCTTCTATAATTGCAAAAAATGGGGATTCACACTATTTTATGATTTTACTTTCATCAATATTTGCATAAGCAAAGTTCTGGCGTGAGTCATTTGTCAACAACAGTGCTCCTGTGAATGCAATATCCAGAAAGTTCGCAAAATGATTGCAAATAGCTCCCAAATAGCCCTTTATCAAAAAAATGGAATGAGAGGCCCTATGAGTACTATAAGTAATTATGCATATATTACGTCACCAATGAGGTTCAGATCCTTGTAGGTTAGTGTCCCTGCTATAGTGCTTCCGGATGATAGCTACCAATAACTTTTTGGCACTAGCTTTCTTAATATTATTGTGATTATTTAAGCTATGATGAAGACTCTTACTATCCAAGGCCAAACATCACCTCTCCTTTACTCAAGGGTTAAGAAAACATCTTTATTACGTAGTAATAACTTCATAAATGTGGTTTACAGTGATTGAAGTCCTTATCTAGCACCAACAAGTGGACCACAAGATTACCCCTCCATTTGACACTTTTCTTGAGAAATTGACATCCCTAAACTCTCTAAGGACTGTGTCATATACTCTGGAGAACAGCAAGTGGTGTCCACTGGGCAGTCTTGGAGCTACCTAGAGGGTTGCTGGCAAAAATACTCTCCTTGGTAATGTTTAAGGGATACCATTCTATGCTTTTGTGATTATCTCTTCCAGTCATCAAGAGATCTGTGTATTACTTTATAGCCTAACTGCTTCCAAAATGTTCGTCAAGAGAGGGCAGAAGATCGCTTTTGTACACCATATTCCGCTGGAAAAGATTTGTGAAGTACATGTGTTTGGAAATTAACAAAGTTTGGCTTACCCAAGCCGCACCTTCCACATTATGCAGTTATTGTCCGTGAGCAACTCAATGGAGTAACTGAGGGTCAGTAAGTCAAAGTGATGGCACTCATACAAAAATATGCTCAAGTTTTTGTGACGGACAACAACAACCTCAGATGCACTGTGGAGATCTAGCATCATGATAAAGCTAAGGATGCTAGATTCGTTTGATTGCAACTGATACAAAGAAGTTAGGCCAGCAATAATGAGGTGCAAAAGGAGTTGGAGAAGTTTATACATCAAGGAATGGTTTTCCCTCACGCAGCCCATTGCCCAGTCCGGTGTTCATAGTTAAGAAAAAAAGATGGCTCTAATAGATACATCTATACTTACTGATGTTTAAATAATATTACTAAAAAAATACTTGTCCTTTTCTCAAATAGATGACACCTTAATCCAATTAGGAGGAGACAAATATTTTACAGCTTTAGACATCATCAGAAGATACTAAAATTGACCTCCCTCTTGAATATTAGGAAAAATGTGCTGTTATTACCTCTCAAGGGTTGTTCCAACTAAATCAAATGCACCAGGGACTATACTACAATCCGGCCACCTTCCAGTGGGCAATGGACACTACCATGGGAGTTTTGAAGATGAGTTGCGTTTTAATATACCTCAATGATAAAAACGTTTCCTCAAAAATATTTAACCAACATTTAGTGAACTGAAAGAGGTCTTTGGAAGGTTGGCCAAAGCTTAGTTAAAAATCAAGCCTAGCAACTCCCAGCTCTTTAAGTCCCATATGAATCTCTGTGGAACATTGTAACGCTCAAGGAATACATCCACAACACTAAAATCAATGCTATCAGCCAGATGAGATAACCCAAATGTAAGCGAGATTTAGAGCATTTCTCAAAATGTTTATACATCACTGCCAATTCATTTAGGATAGGAATCTCACAACTCTCTGAGCCCTTTATACATCTACTTCAAGGAGTTATCACCTTCCTGTGATCACAATAATTCAAAGACTCCTTCAACCAGCTGCAAAAAGCGTTGACTGAAGCCCTCGTTTTGAGATACCCTAACTTCAATAAGACTTATATGTGCAATCTGATGTGTATCTCATGGTGTCAGTAATCATGAGAATCAAATGATGTGAGTTAGATTTGAGCCTGACCTGAATTGCAATAAGGTTATAGAAGCTATACCTATTCAATGAGCATTGAGACTGACTCAAATAATGAGCTCCCAAAAGGGTGAAAGGAAACTCAAACCCTGGAAGAATCCGCTGCTTTGACTAGCAAATGCACCAAGTCAGATGGTGAAAATCTTGTCATTTGGAGGTCCCAGAATGGACCGCCCTGGCAAATGAGAGTTGAATTCAAAGAAACCCTGCGCCTCCTGCCACATCATCAAAAAGGTCTCCTTACCCTACTCTAATCTGATTATCACTCCAAGCTCCTCATAGGCAATATCAAATTTCTTGAAGGCCTATAAATAACTCTGATTTTTTGTTATTAAAAAACCTTCACATTTTTTAACTATAATCACTAGAGATTAATTTGCCTGTTTTTATACAGAAGATATTGCCTGTTTGAAGCTAACAGAGTAGCCTCAATGAAGAATTTTCAATGAGAAATTGCCTTATGGAACCCTGTCCCTAAGAGATCCTTCTGCAACCGCGCTTGACTAGTAATTAGACAGCCTTCAAAGGCTCTAACCTTCTGAGAGGACGACGAAGTCCTACAAACTGGTGCTTTATGCTAGTCCTTCTGAGGCTCCTGGTGAAGACATACCTTCTTTATAAATAACTCCAGCAAAGACAGCCTTCCCAGTATAGAGGAAAATATGAGTCTGACCTGATGGGTCTCTATCAATAACCAAATTTGTGATGCTCTTTCAACCACAAGAAGTTGAGCTCCACACGACCATGACTTTAACTATCTTGGTTCCCAATGCACCTATTTTTCAAATTCAGGCTCCTAATGTCACCCAAACAATATGAGAGCTTCTAGGCGAAGCTGTAACCCCTGTAGGGAAAAATAGTTGTAGCAGCTCTACCTAGACTATTCAAATTCTCCTAATTTAATCCTCGTCAGAGCTTTTGAGCAATGACATAGGAGTGACCCATATGGATTTATACCTCCAACGATTTGTGTATCATGCCTTACATTAACACATACAGTTGCTCGCACTCCACCACATAAAGATGCAGCGATAGCTAGGATTGACCCACCAGATTCACTCCCAACTCCTTGAGTTATATGACGCCGCCTCTAATTTCAGCTGAGATATCGTGAGGCCATTTTGAGAAAGCATTAGGAGATCAATGAGATCCAGCGCCACCTTGAAAAATTGACACTGGAGTTGTCCAGTACTTGCAAAATGAAATCTCCTAGAAGATGGTCCAATTAACCACTGGTATGGACCAAAGATTAGAACGTGCCTTATCCACCCTCCTTGACCAAGTTACAAAAAATTACTTAGTGACTGATTCTTAACTCATTGATTTGTTCAACCATATCCAGCAGCTGAGCAAATGAATTGCAATGGTGCCAACTCCAGAAGCTATGGTGTAATATGAGGCCTTCAGCAAACAGGATACAGTGGGAGAGAAGGAGAGAAAGGGTTTCTGGGCCTGGATGTCCATGAGCTTCTCCATGCGCCTCGTTACCTGCTGAATCTTTTTTCAATTAACCAAAAAGCTCGACTTAAAGCTCTCAAATGACAACTGTTGCTTGTGGCCTGAGTAGCTGAGATGACTATTGAGAGGAACATCTGGATGCTGATTTGACCTTCATGTCCTTCTACAACCAATACATGAATATTACTAGTACCTGTTTCAAACTGATCGCCTCCAAAAACCAAGCAATCGCCACATTGAGTGGATGATTACCTGACTCCAAACAATTGAAGCTAAACATGATGCTCTCTCTGAGAAATTGGCCAACAGTCCAAAGAGATCAAGAGTCTATGCCAAATTTTAGATTCTAAAGTCCACCAAATGTTGTTTCTTTTAGACCAAGATGGAATTCCTTGGTCATAAGGTCGCCTGCAAAGGAATTTTGCCCTTGCCTGATAAGGCGACTGCTATTGAGAAGATGACTTGACCCAGCAATTTGCGTGACATTAAGATTTTTTCTCAGCATGGTCAGGTAAAACTGACAAATTATAACACGCTTTGCCGATTTTGTTGAGCCACTAACCTACCTCCTCCATAAAGAACTTCCTTTTGATAGGAGGATTCCCAGCAGCAGCTCTTCAATGCCTTAAGAAAAGCTCTGACATAGCCCCTATTCTGGTACATCCTGAGCTTGATAAACCCTTCATTTTATTTACTGACGCAGCGATGTGTCTTTGGGAGCCATTTTGGTTCAACTAGATGCAAATCAAGTTGATCACCCCATAGCTTACTTTATTAAGATGTTAACACAAGTGGAACGAAATTACAGCATAACCAAACGTGAGTGTCTAGCCATGTTATTAGCTACCAAACATTTCCGTCCTTTTCTGTACATAATCATTTCACTATAGCGATAGACCATGCCTCACTACGGTGGTTACAACAGATGAAAGACATGGACAGACGATTGGCCCAAAGAGACCCTAAGATCCAGAACTATGACTTTTTGATATTCCACCGCATGGGGATGATACATCTTAATGCCGATGGGTTGTCCCAATCGCCTATCCTGGACCCTTATGCTTTCAAAGGGGACCAGATCTATGAGCTAATTGCAAAAATAGAAGAGTGCGGCCATGAGCCGTTGATGACACAATAGCGCTTAAAGCAGATGGCTGCCCAGACTCAAGTCAAAAACGGATTGTTATATAAGCAAGTTGGGACCTCAGGCTATCACATGTTTGATCCTCTGCATGAACAAAATCTTCTCTAGAGACTCATGTTGCCGTGGGGCACAGCGTTTTTTTAAAAAACCCTTTGATGGCTGAGGGACCACTGCTACTGGGAAGGAAATATAGAGATAGTACAGAATTTTGTTGTCTCATGTTTCACTTGTGCAAATCAGATGACGCCCTATACTCTATACCAGCATCATGTCATGGGCCCCACGGCCCCATTTGTCATGGTTAGCATCCATGTTATTTGACCCCTGCATACAGCGATGTACAGTCACCACTTTATCATTCTTGCAGATGATCACTTTACAAAATGGGTCAAGTCTATCTCAGTTGCTCCCCAACATCCAAAGCGAACACTCCTTCTTGATGAAGTAGATCTTCAGTCGCCACAGAAGTCCTAAGTTACTTCTTCAAACAATGGTACCAATTTTATTACCAGTGTGGTTGTCAATCTTAACTCTTTTTTGGGCACTTATCATTCTTCCATGACACCTTATCATTCAGCTACCAATAGAGCTGTAGAGCAAGCAAACGGTTCCCTAGTTGCCATCCTTCACAAGATATGTTCCTCCAACCCTTCGATATGAAATGAATACTTACTGGTGGCCTTATTAGCATATCACATTGGCTATCATTGAATCATTCAAATGTCACCTTTCTGAGCTCTTTGTGGTGAGAACCAATTTTGCCCTCTAGTGTGCAGCCTATACTCGAAATTTCCATACCAGAAACCACTGACTTAGCCTCGCAAAGATTGGCTGACAAATCATTTAAGTTATAAGTGTTAGCCGCTATGTCCATGAGTACTATTCAATAAAGGGAAGCTGATCAATGGATTTTAGCGGCTGGTCCTGCCTGAGTTACAATTAGGGGACCTCGTCCTATTTTACTATCACCAGCCCAGAGGAAGAATTCATAAACTTGAAACTCAGTGGTCAGGTCCATACTGGGTGATCTACCGTCAGGGTCCCAATTGTTCAATTTTCTTTGTGTTGGGTGACATTGTAAATAAGGTTCTTGCTAGATTCCTCTGAATTTATGTCCCTCCTTGGAAAGATCTTGAGGGGGCATTATTGGGAATCATGAGAATTAAACGGACACAAATGAGATTTGAACCTAACCCAAATTTTATTTAGATCGTAGAAGCTCCACTGATTCAATGAGAATTGAGACTGACTTGTATAATGAACTCAAAAAGAGAAAGGAAAACCCAAACCCTGGAAGAATATGATAATTTGACTATCAAAGGCACCGAGTCAGCTGGAGGAGAACTTGTCATTTTGAGATCCCAGAATTGACTGCCATGGCAAAAGAGAGTCAAACTCAAAGAAAGCCTGCACCTCCTGCCACATCAACAAAGAGGTATCCTAACCCTACTCAAATATGACTATCACCCCAAGTTCCCCATAGGCGATCTCAGGTACTTGAAGGCCTATAAGTAACTCTGAGTTTTGAATGATAAAAAACCTTCATATTTCCTAGTTATTTTTCATTCGTGATTACTTTGCTTGTTTTTACACAAAGACTTTGCTTTTTGAAGTAAACAGAGTAGCCTCAAGAAAGTATTTACGATGAGAGATTGCCTTAGGGAACCCTTTCCCCAATAGATCACACTGTAACCACGTTTGACTAGTAAATAAAAAAACCTTGATCTTCTGAGAGGATGACGAAGTTCTTTACATGACTATAGGAGCTGTACTTTCTCAGATAAGGGATGATGGGGAGGAGCTTTTGGTAACTTTCTGCTTTTGTGTCTTAGACAAGCATGAACGCAAAAATATGGTAACCAGTGAGAATGCTTAGATGTCACATACGCTTGTAAACAGTTTGGTCCTACATACATAGGACCAATTTTAAGATTGTAACTAACCATGCCTCCTTACAATCTAAAATAATAAAATCTAGTGTTTGTGTTTGTTTTTGTGTGTGTGTGAATGTGTGCAATGCCCAGTCAAAAGTACGGCATGTAGTATTTTTGTATTGGGTATAATTAGATGGGGGGTCCATGTGCACCTCAAAGCTGATCTTTTCATAAAAAAGGTTTATATATAAGAAAAAATAATTTTTTTGTATATAATGGTAATTGATATTTTTATGGCTGATCAGTCTAATATTCAGTTGATTTGATAGTCTAGATGGTTTTGTCAAGTGTGGCGGGCATTTGCTAATTAGTATATTAATCAATTAAGTAAGTTGTATTGGTTAGATTTAAAAGTTTAAATGGTTTTGCCAAGCGGATGGTGGTCTTAGGATGATTCAATAGGTCTAATTGTTTTAGGAAAATGGTTAGTAGACTTGGCTGATTCAATAGGTTGTTTACTCAAAATTTATTGATGGACATCTACTAATATAAAAACTAACGTAACTAATTGATATAGTCTGTCCTACCTTAAATAAACAAATTAATATTATCTATTAGATTAAACCCGCAAACAATGCTGAGTAACACAGGCTATTGACACACCATAAAACTAAAGAGAATTTGTTAAAAAATATTTGGTTTTTAATAATCATAATGAAATTTGAATTCTTAGCCTTATGCTGTAAATGGATAATTTGTAAATTGAAAACTATGAAAACATGCGGTGTTGAATAGAAAAGTTAATCTCCTATATCAATATATAGTAACAAGCAGGTAGATTAATAAATGTGGCGAAGCCACAGCTAACCACTAGTAGTTATATAATCTCAAAGAACCCAAAGGCCGGTTAGCACAATGTGCCTTTAAATTACAGGACTACAACTAGAAGATAATTCATCTCTCAGGGCATATCCATCAGAACGCTGATGGACTTTTGCAACTGCATACTGTAGCATCACTCACTACCCTTGCTGATCAACTCTTCAAAAAATGAAAGCAAAAGGTCACGCAAATGGAAAGCATAGATTTTATTGCATGTTGGATTGGCTCCTATTTGACACCAATATCCAGGATGGCAATTGTATAAAATTGTGAAAACGGCCAATGACTATAGATTACACCTTCAGCTCACATGGAAATAGATATGCAATCTCATTGCGCAGTGGGTCATGAAGGTTTGCCCAAAATTTCTAAATCTTATTCAACAAGGGCATTATGGGAGTCCTTGAGATTTGAAATTTAAGATTTGTTAACAAAATGGTACAAATTATAAGCCCACCAGCATTATAAGATCACAACTACTTACCAGTTGGTCAAGACTAATTAAGCCTGGAACATGAGCTATTGTCCCTCTAGGACTTTTCTGGCTAGTGCATAATTTCAAATACATCATAGTAGAAAATAAGTATCTCACTAAGTGGGTTAAAGCTTGGCCCCTATGGTCCTTGGAGCAATATTGACTGCAAAGGTTATAATGGAACAGGAAAAGCATAGGCATGGTGTCCACAAGCATTATCATGAACAATGCCACTAATTTCAAATCTTGAGTCATTCCTAGGCTAAATAAACTAATGAGGATCCATAGAGTTCTTAATGTTCCTACTAATCCTGAGACTATCAGGAAGGTGGAACGTGCCAATTTAAACTTAGCACAATCTCTTTGGAAGTTTTCAACAATTCTCCATCACAATGGGAAATACATGGGCTCAACTGTTTTTTCTTAGAATATCAGTTACCACAGAAGTACAGGATACTCAACTTTCCAGTTCTTGTATGATTGACAACCTGAGCTACTGCTGTTGTTACACTCCATCATTAGAAAAAAAGACGAAATTAGACAACTAAATACTTTGACTGACTGATGTAAAAATTAATTAAGATTCATAGTGAGGCCTGTGGAGCAGCCTTGACAACAAAAATCAGTCATAATGAAAGTGCTGATTTGCATAGATTCACAGTGGTGTTATTTTCAGTCAGAGACTGAGATGCTTGCTGCAATACCTGAGAATTTGATAGTACACCCAAGTTGGTTAACTTAAGGAAAGGCCCTTGCATCATACTTGACCAGGTTGTTGCTAAAGCATACAATATTGAAGTTTGATTAATTAAAAAGTAGTTAATCATGATCATGCCAAGTTTCTCTGGCCTTATTATGAGCTCATGACCATCCTATCAAAGATTGAGTGGTAAATCAAGTCAATGGTGGAAGTGTTATATAAAAAACTTGATTATCAGCTCTCAATTTGGAGACAAAATATGAGACCACCTCCATTATTATATTTTAACCTTAAATGGATTACATTTTAGTTGGCCCTGTGACTTCCCATTTAGCCCCTTTTTTGACAAGTTAAATTTCTCTCACAAGTGCATTTTAAAAAAGGATGATCATTATCATGAGACCTTAATTTGAAACTTAAATGAAACAACACAACTATAAATATTATTTGCACAGTTCTAAAGAAGGGATCAATTTTATTATCAATTATGATTGTCTGTTTAACTACTTTGGAAGTTTAAAGCTGGATTTGCAAACTAATAACATGTGCATGTAGCGTATAGAAGTACTCAAACTACAACCTACACCCTTCTTGTGATTATTAGCAGTGAGATTCATGGACTCTGAGAGGGATCAGCAGACCAGCTTTCAATAGCTGCTTTAATTCCTTAGTCACTTTCTCTTATATGACCTTAACCTTTCTGGTATGGCGTGGCTTAAATAAGTTGAGAATCACCAGTAAGTACCTTTTTTTAGTACTAGATGGTCCCACACCAGTAAGTACCTTGAGTTATACTACTTTTGTTATTACAAAATTGTCAGGGTTGCTTAAAAATATTCTAATTATATACCATTTTTTCCATTAACATTTTACAAATTGATTTCAACATTTTGCATGATAATTTCAATATCTGCAAATTTGTTTTCAATTTTTTGAAAATCAATTCTAACATTTTACAAAATGATTTCAACATTATACAAATTGATTATAACAATTTGCAAGTTGATTTGAACTCTTTATATATTGATTTTAACACACTTTTTTGGCAATAACTTCATTTTATTATTTCTGCTGAAATAGAGGAAAGAACATTATTACCCACTCTTTTTTCCTATTTTAAATATATTTTTATACCCCTTATGTCAAATTATAATCTACCATAAGAAAACACTGATGCTGAGGAAATCAATAAGTCTGTAGCTAGAACTAGATATGATACATTTATTACTTTTAAAAATGTTTTGAAAATAAGTTATAAAATATTGAATTTCAAATATAAAATTTAGAAGTTGAAGCGTAAAATATTGAAATTGGAGTGTAATATTGAACTGAAACGCAAAAGATTAAAATTGAAATACAAGATGTTGAAATTAAAATGCATAATGTTGAAATTAAAGGAAGATGGTATATATCAAATAAAGCATTTTCAAGTTGTTGTTAAGTGATAATGGTATTGATGAACCTCAACTCCCCGTTGGACTATGATGGTAGATTTAACTAGTCCCAGGTCAATCAAGGTTCCACAAACTTTGATGGAGCCAACTTGATTGACATGTAATATCTTAACGTCAGATATATGATGGTTCTAAGTCAAAGTTTTAGTATGCTTTATAATTTTGTTTAGTAGGATGATGATAGGTCCTTGATATGCTGTTATAATATTTTTGGACAACTAAACGTTTTTTGTGCTTTTGGGTCATCTTCACCAAAACCTCCATCGAATGATCTGAGGGGATAGTAACTCTGATAAAAAATTCACTAGTAGTTGCAATAAAGTTGAGATGGTGACCTTATTGACAAGATAATGGGGCTTCCTTCTTATGCATTGACTGTAGGTGGGGCAACTTAGTCTTATAATCCACAGCAAAATAATAAGACACTCAATAAACTAGAAAGTCTAAAGAAACAACTTCAAGGGGTCTCCATTTTTTCTTTTGTCAGCTTTGTATGTAAAGTAGATGTGATAACCTAAAATGGATAGTACAGATACTTGTGACAAAGCATAATATCAAAGTTGACTAGAAACTTGGCGCATGTTAGGAGGGCATAGCTATTATTATCCAGTACAATTGCTGGATCAGACACCAATAAGGCTCCAAACTGGAGATACAAAGATGAATAAGATCTGAGAAATATTGTGCAAGAGGTTTTAGCGGTTCCATATTCCAAGGTATGATTAAAATAAGGCGAAATCTAAGTGTTATCAGGCAAGAGGAGATAACATTAACTGGGGAGTTAGTATCAACAATAGCCAAGAATGAAACATATATAACACCACTTCTCCACAAGTGACACTTAAGCCAAAGCAGGAATTGAATAGATGCTATTGGTATAAAATTCTTATCAAGAATTACAGGGAGTTTTTAAAGAAGAAAATAAGAGGATTTATGAAACTTATTTCCAATATTGAGTCAGGGGTATAATCACAATGGGAGCAGACACAATGTAGCACATATATCTTTTAAATTTGTAATATTATGGCGATGCACTGAATTTTCAGCCTAGGGAACCTTGTGCCCTAGGTTGACGCCTAATTTTCTTCCTTGTCAGATTTCATCTCAAAATTATGACTCTCATAGTAATAAAAAACCCCATTAGGTGTAAGGGTCGCTCCAGGGGTTAGTATTTGAGTGCTAATCTACAGCATAAATATGGGGCCAAGGACCCTTATTGGATGCGGTTTGAATTATCTATGGTTCATAAAGCTTCATGATGGCTTCTTTTAATGTTAAAAACGATATAAGAAAGCTATTTGACTACTTGGAAGTGCAGAACAGGCTGTCAGTCAAAAAAGAAATTTGATATTACAGCAGATATTGATTTTCTCAATGTAACCCAGTTTCTGAAGGCTAGGACTTGGGCCTCAAAATAGAAATGGGTAGCAAAATATTAACAAGATCTTTAATTTTTGGGTTAGATGCACATAAAGGCTGTGTTTTATTGGGCAGGGTCAGGGTGCTACTATATTATTTAATGAGATCCGCTTCCACTTGATCAAATGTAGTGCATTCCTTAAAGTATGGTATCATAATTTCTTGAGCGCTACTATCAAGGCAGGTTTAAATACATTAACCTTATATTAAACAATGACCAGCTCCAAAGCTCCTGAATACACGAAGAGAAAAGCTTAAATAATTTGATACCAGGAACGTATTTCTCCTTAAATGATGGTCTGAAAGAAAATACAGGTTTGAAAAGGACGTGAATAACTTGAGAAAAGGCCGCTTAGTTTCATAAGGTATTATTTAAGAATATCATCATGCAAGCGAGTTTAATCAAGTTACTGATGGAGAAATTTAAGATCAACTTTGAGATTTTTGCCCCAGTTATTTACTTAAGTAGAGAAAATTTTAGTTGTAGTAGCCTGTTGAAGTCCTAGACTCTTTTCAGCCTTGGTATGCATATTCTGCAGCTTCTCTTCTTGGTGGTGTTCCAGATTCTAAGGTCTGAAAGTGTTAGATTAGTCTTAGTATCCATGTTAGTTTGATGAGTTCTCTGGCTGTCAGTCATGCTAGAATATATTTTCAGCATATGAGCATTTTTTGCAGACTAATGTCAAAGTTAAATCAATTTAAAAATAGGCTCCCTCAATGTCATCAACTTTTGCAGCCCATCTGTCTCTATTTTCAAACTAAATCTCGAATTTGGGACCCATAATACTCATTTTGGGATAAATTAAATATGCAGTGGAATACCTGGAGGTCCTTAAGACTTTCTTGGATATATTCTTGGTTTTAAGGCAAATTTTCAGGGTATCAGCTATTTTGAAGAAGACTTTTCATCTTGATAGGGTTTTACAATGCCCAGTTAAAGGTACTTTATATTAGAATCTCTGCTGCATTAATGATTTGTAAAAATGGCACCCCAAAGAATTAATTGATGAGTAATCTGAATACTTAAAATACCAAATGCCCCTGCAACAAGCCAGAATTCTGCAGTTGGGGCAACCGTGGGTCCTACTGGGGCAACCCCAAGGGTGGGAAAGACAGGGAGGGCGACAACCCCTATAAGGTTTTCAGCTGTAAGGTATTTTATATATTAAAGTGAATCGTTTTATAAAATTAATACGTGTCAGATCATGGCTAAAACAGCACAGATCGCGGCTAAAGTGGGTTGAGCAGTTAAAATAAGGTGGTTGATAGCATCCATGGCGTGCACAATGGATTGGCAATCAAAGTTGCAGAGGCAATCATCCACTAGCTTGTGGAGGGTTAGGTAGAAATTATGGATCCACGGATCAGAACATCTTCTCAATGATTTACACTATTATTTTGTGGATGGTGGCGTGCAAAAATGGATAATTTCCGCTGACAATCAGTGAGGCGTGGAGGGTGGATTTCACAACAAAGGTCCAAACATAAAATTGTTTTTAGTAATGGAAACTTAAGGGAACTAAAACTAAAATGAAAAAATTAGCATCCTGGCTGTTATGGATGAGACCGCAAGTGGAGCTTCTGGTCTGAACTCAACCAGTGGATTTGATTTTTTTAAGGTAAACTGACCAGAAGACGGACATTTTAAAGCTCAAAGACCTAAAAAAACAAGTGGACAGACCTACTCAAACAGAATGATTACTGCCCAAAAATAGCAGGTGAAACACAACTGAATGAGAATACAACCAACCAGGTGGAACAGCGACGAGTTAATCAACCCACCATGGCAAAAGGTGAAGGGGGATCGGTGGCTTATCCTATGTATCAATTCCATATCAAAGGAAAGAGTGGGGGCAAGGCGGAGAGCAATGGTGTGGGGTGATCAGCGACATGGTGAGTGAGTTGGCTGATGGCCAGCTGGCTGTCAAAATTACTTGCATCGAAAATTGCACCTAGGTATTTGAAAAGCAGTTTTCCGCATAAAAGTGAATGGAAGGAAGCTGGGATAGTAAAGCTTTGGTGGCGCGTGTGTTTTTGTCTTGGCCTGTAAAGTGGTAACAACTTACTGGATGGCGGCATTTGCTTGTATGTGGAGGTTTAGGATGTCACGTCTGCCCTGAAAGGCTATGGTCAGAGCAACAATGGGATGAGGGGGCTCTTGGCAAGTATCACTATTGTTGAGTCAGTTACCTCACGTATGTCAGTGTTATCTGGGATTTCAGCTGCAGCAACAGCGAGCTGGTGGTCAGAGTGGAACATAGCGGCTTTTGGTCAGGGGGTGTAAAACTGCTGAGGGATATGAATGGGGTGCTGTACCTGCATAAATTCATTGATTTGGGTATTCAAATCTTCAATTACATTGCACATTTCATCTGTTTCATCCCATTAAAGTCAGGGATACAAGTCATTTTGATTTTGGGTTGGTGAATTTATGGGCTGCGGCTGTCAATTGAGGAATAATGTGAAATCAAATTTTATCCAAGCTGTCTCCTGATTGATTAAAGTACATGTGGCACTGGAATGAGGAGGGGCCTGATTGGCAGGTGTGGGCGCTGCATTGGATGCAGGTTTTGGAGGAGGGGGGAAAGATTGTACCCCACACTGAAAAGGCAATGGAGTGTGTGCCAAATTGGGGGCCAGACAGAGACAATGAAGGTCCAGCAGAGGCAGCAAGATAGGGGCATTTTCACTTTGAGTGATCCAACTCCAAGCAGGATGGACAGATAGTCCGCCTGCCCTCAACATGAGCCCATAATGGTTGGTCAGGGGCATAGGGAATGACAGCGCATGGGGAGAATCGACCAAGCAATTTTGTTGAAATTTGGGCTAATTGTGGCAAATGCCTGAGGCCCAGCAAGATGAGCGGCCCCATTGGGGACCACAAACTGAAGGATGGGGTTGGGGCCATATGTGGCCAAGCCTTTCATTAGCTCCTCATGGAGCACCGCAGTAGGAAGGTGAGAGGGCAACCCCACAAAATGAACTACTATAGTGGTGTCAGTGGGGAGCTGGGTGCGCATTGTGGGGACAGGGGTACCCTGAAAAACCAGGGGAACAGTGGCCGCAGTGGCGGCATCAGCTTTGCAGGTGAAGCTGAGATCAAAGTACCCCTTATAGGGGCGAAAATCTATAAATCTGGCTGGCAGCATTACTGCCTGGGCCATGTTGATAATGGCTTTCTCTAAATATGGGAACAACTTCCCATATTCAACCCAAAGGCCAAAATTGCAGTCAGGAGCAGGGGAGAACAAGTGGATTAAGTGGCACAGCCTGGGCACGTGCAAGGTTGATGTCAAGATCCTTGGGTGGATTGAACCAACCTGAGGATTTGGTAGGACTTGATGAACCAGTATGAGCGCATTTTCCCATAAAATGGAAAATGCTAGTGGGGTTTCTCTACTGTACCACATGGGAGCAGCTGGCAGAGTGTAACGGATCAGGTGGCAATTGATTCATACATTGCTTCAGATTGAGTGGTGTTTAATCCAAAAGTGGCCCTGATTCAATGAGAATTGAACTTGGGAATGTCGGAGCTTGGAAAATTCACCATCCTGAACCCAAATCACATCCACGGAATGATGATGGGCTTACGCATGGCATGGATGGTGATTCAGTGAGATGGGGAATCTTCACTAATGGTGTGTTGGTCGGGAATTGAAAGAGCTTAACCAAGGAGAGGCTTATTCCATACTTGCAGGGCACTATTTAGGGAGGATGTCGCAGCCCTGAAGGGCAGTTGCATCTTCTATGAGGAAAAACAAAAAATTGAATAAATGATAATTTGCTTGCTCAAAAGAAACTATTAATTTTATTTAAGAATATTAAGCATATTGAATCGGAATTATGAGCTCAACCAGTGAGCTCAGTGTGGTATTGGCGTTGTTCTCGGCCCTTTCCTGGTTCCAGACTTTGCTGTTGATGTGCAGCGTCATGAGAACAGTGGTACAAGAATATGTGGCAATGACGAGGCATGGTGGTCAGGTTTGGGGATGGGCTTCTGCAGGCCTGTCCCTAGTATGGTCAGTAAGATGGCTCTTACTGCCCAATTTGTTCATTGCATATTGGCACAAACCCGACCATTACACAGAGAATCTGAGATCATCATGGACCAAATGGGGAGGTGGGTGGTAGGCATAGGTTTAGATGTCATTTACTTTTTAATTAAAATCTCTCAAAAGTTACTATGAAAAACAATTTTCGCCCCTCTGTTTCAGATGATTTATAATATGAGGATGATAATGCCACCCACAATTCATATAAAATTACTCTCTTTTATACCTTTGGGGGCCAAAATTATTTTAATTCCGCTGAGGATGCCCCAATGAGCAAATTGAATTACACTGGCAAAAACATAAAAAGTATGAATGAGCATATTACTAAACTAGGCAGTCATTTAATTTCCAGGGCAACTTGAAGCCGTAATGAAAGGCACTTGGTAGGAGCACCATCACTTGAACCCAATGTTGAGGCATATATTACTAGATATGGTAATAAATTAATTTCAATAGAAGTGGTTATGTACAGAACCCTGAAGCAGGGCCTAGTACAAAGGCCCCTGAACATCTAGTTCAGAGGTATTTGACGTGAGACAGAGCTTGCACATACAAGAATTGTCACAAATGGATAAAAAGATCAAAGCAGCATTCAGACGCCATATGAATAGATTATTATTTAAAATCCTCAGTACTAAACCCCAATTCCCTAATATTTTACATTATTCATTTATTTATATCTTGAATTTCCCCTCAAAATATATAAGAGTTTCCTTTTTATTTTAAAAAAACTTTTTACAGAATCTTAAGTTTATCCTTATTGTTTTTTTAAAAGTGTTGTATCAAGTTAGTAATTACCAGTAACCATCCTGGGATTGACCTACATGAAGTAATTGTCAGTAACCAATTTGAAATTAATCTGTTTTGTAAAGAAACTCTAAGGCGGAAACCTTAGTGCTGATAACGCCAAGGAAAAGGTTAGAAAAATTACATTGAATCACAAAAGCTGATGTATGTTAAGAATGTCCATTAGTGTCAAAAAGTTTGATAAGAGACCAAACAAGTTAATCAAGTGATTGATGCACCAAGGGGTAGCATCTGAGGAAGATTTGCTTACTGAAAGCTATTGTGATGTTAGCGAAGGTTGTCTGGTGCCTAATCTGTGTGGAGTAGATTCCCTGAGCGGTGAATCAGCCTCTAAAGTTAAGCGAGCTGAGGTCAGCGTGTGACTCTACCCTAAGGAGGGTGGTTGCCTATATATTGGAGGGAAGAAGGGGGCTTAGAATTTGCGATGACTAAGCCTCTTGATGAGATCCCTAATCAGCATCCTAGGCGTTTTGCAATAGGATTGAGGGGGAAGTAATTAGAGGTCTCAGATGGCGCCATAAAATTTCTGGCCGCCTTTTCACTGGATCAAGGAGAAATCTACCAGAATAATGCCAACTTGAAAAAATTGCTGGACAGGTAAGCTAATAACCATCCCACTGAATTCTACCCTATCAACATCGAAATTTCTATAAATTTTTATAGGAAAATGTGTGAATGTGGGTTTGATCTACGATCTGAACCATTTAAACAAACTAATTTAACTTATTGAGAAAATTAGGCTTATATGGGAGCTTGTGTGAGGTGTGCAAATCCTTGAATATCCTCAGTGACCAGCTCAAACTTGGGTGGAGCCTAAGGAACCTGCTGGAGGGTCCTGAACTGAACCTACTATCTGCACATCCTTTTAATCATTTTAACAATATCAGAAGAGGAAATAGGGACAGATAGGTATTTTATTTAGGAGCTAGGTCAGTAACCCACCGCTCATCTACTACATGAGCTAGGTCATTGATATGAGAGAGGGGCTCTACTGGGGGCTTGGCCCCATCATGCTTCTGTTTGAAAATTACTCACGATCCAGCTAAATGGCAGGTCATCTTAATCTACATAAATTGTCTCTCTCATATAGCTGTTGAATTTAAGCGGCCAGTTCTTAAATTTGAGACTATATGTTCACGGTTGCTCAATTAATTAGGCTAATAACCTGCCTACGGTTTGTTCCAATTGTTGGTGTATGGTTGCTGAAGCGTTCATGATTTTCTGGGTTACTTCAAAATGTGAATATCCACCAACATCATTGTCAATCTGAACAATCTTATTTTGCTCTCATTGATTACTCATTATTCATCCAGAATAGCGTCTCAATTATCCCAATTATAATTGGAAGCAGTCTCATATAATTCATTAAGTTGGGAATAAAGCTGCTGGATATGATTAATTTCTTTGTAGCCTTCAATATGATGCTGTCCAAAAAAGTCACATCTGATGGTGAATGGAAGGATAAAAAAACATTTGGAGGTAAGATCCAGATTGATCATTTCCCAATTCAGTACTTAAAAGAGTCTCAGTCAAATACAATTAATCATGTTTTGGTAACCTGGTGGTGAGCTTTAGCTAGTACGCCCTACAGGGTATAAGGTTTCATAAAGCAAAGCTTCCATAGCACATCCACTTTAGCTGGTAAAATATGGTAAATTGTGTTATCTGGCGCTGTAAGGGTAAACATCAATGGTGCTTAGAGTTCTAATTCTCTTGTACTAGAGAGAGGCAACACATGATTAATGAATGGACCAATCTCATCAAATTAATATTCTCATACATCTGGAGAGCTTCATCATTACTGAAAATATTCACATCAATAAGGTATGTTTACGCCTGGTAGCCTCAGTTGGTACCCGGCAGGAAGCACCAGTATTAATTTTCTGTAGTTTGTTGACCAGTTGTATAAAGGATATTTGCTTATTAATTGTTATAGTGTAAGTGGGGCTTTTAGTAAAAGCTGTCTTCACTAGGGCAATGTACTTTGGCATAAATAGACCAGACAGCAATTTAATAAATGTACTTTATATATCAAAACTTGTGATATTTCTAATCTTTGCATGGACATGCTTACTTTCTAAATACTGTAAACTCTGAGCAGCAAAATCATTCCTAATCTTTGAGAAAGCTTTGTGTTTAGTTCTGAGATGAGTCAAGCCCTTTGTACCAATGAAGGGGTTTCATAATTAGTAAGGTATTGTTACTTATTCATTATACACTGGTTAATGGATTCATTGGGTAATAATATCCTTTGGCTGAGGTTTGATTCATCTATAACTTGGCTCACGTCTATCTGATTCTATTGTCATCTCTCCCAACAGTCATATGTTACAAAACTAAGGTACTTTAACTGGGCTTCAAAAATTTTAATTTAAGGGCTTTATCTTCAGACTAGCAACAAAAAGCTAGCGGAACAGTTCTTCAAAGGGCTCTAAGTTTAAAAGATGGTTCTTAACATATTTATGTTGTCAAATTATAAAATGACGAAGGAAAGAATAGATCTCTAAGGATGGTGTCCATTGCTTGATGAAACATTTATTGGTTATTACACAGCCCTTGGGACATCTGAGTAAGTTGAAATAGGCCCCATTATGAGATTATTACACACTTTTTTGTTCAGATTCAGTCAACTATATCTTCTAATACCCAGAAACTAGATCCACAACCAAAAAATATTTTGATGCTGCTAGGCCACCAGCCTGTTTAGCGGTGGCACAGTATCTCTCCAGGTGTGATCCAATAAAACACATGGTTATAAGATTATTTAAATTTATTAGGTCTACTAAAAGGTAGTTTCAGGGGTCCCAATGGCTATAATAATGTTTATACAATTATTTACTGATAGGGAGATTGAAATACTAAATTTTATGTAGTGAACAAGTTTTTATAAAAATTAATTAACTTTAATGATAAGATAGTATATATGTTTATATAAAGAAAAGGATATTTTCTATGATTTTAACTTGGGAATTTTAGAATTAAATTATTCTTGAAATTTTAATAGTCTGATAGGCTATTGTTTGACCATACAACAGAGGTTTCACATGAATAGCATATTTTCAATTAAAATTCAAGAAAAGATAATATAATCTACAAAGTTGTTTTGGAATATGCATATATATGATTGGAAAACAATTGATATGTAATAAACACGTTATGTTAAAATTAACTTCAGTTAAATAGGTCAGGTGATGTCCTAGTTGGTGATACATTATAAAGTTTTGTGAAGCTTTTTGTTAATTACACTCAATCTGGAAGACACAATGTATATGCATAGAAACTATATGTTCTTAATAATTTTCACTATCTGAGCAAACCAAGAATTATATGATAAACTGTTATTTGGTCTAGAATCAACCTAACCCAAATGTAGAATCTACTGGTCAAGGCTTCACCTATAGAAAGTAAAAGCTTTACAGCCGCCAAAAGAGTCCAGTACATTGCTGATCTGTGACAGGGGGTTTAAGTTTTTATTTTGTCAAAATTAAGTTTATAATAAACTTTAATAAAGTGATTAATATCATCTTTCTTTCTTAATATAAACCCATTGAGGTCCACATGCTCTTTTTAAGTTTAAAATCCCTGTTTCAATAACTTCCCAATTTCTTAGGGCAACGATTTTCTATGGTGCATGAGTGATATATTATCTAAAAAGCAGATGGGTGCATGCGTCACCATGTCTATGCAGAAATTGGCATCATGGGTGCACCCAAATCAATGTCATCAGATGCAAAGATGCAACAAAAATTTAAAAATTTGTATAGCTCAATCTCTTCTCCATTTTTTTCATCAAACTCTTTTTTGTTGCACGGACAAGACACTGGTAAAACTGCCTTTGTGCATTACAAACTCCTAAACCATCCAAACTGAATGCCTGTATTGCATTGAGTGGAATTGGGAGTATGTAAGCTATCACTTGGTGCCTTTTCACATTTTTTGCTTTTTTGTAAGTAGTTGTCAGATATCCAGATATCAGACATTATAGTAAGAATATTGTCCATTCAGTTCCATGACAGAATCAATGCCTAGTCCAAAGAAGGGGGTTAAATGACGTACCTCAATAAATTGTCTGGAAAAATCTATCATCATATAAACTCAAGTTGACCTTTCTAAAATTCCGTTAGACCAAATTGAGCCAAAAATACCCCAAAATAAATCCTGACTTATTGAAATGAAGGATCATCAGAAGATTAGGCAACACTCAATTAGGGTTGCACTCAAGGCAGTAAATTAAGATGAACCTGAAAAAGGGTAAGAATTGATGATTTGTCCAACAATCAACCTAAGTGATACCAAGTCTTATCTAATTTGATACACTCAACTTAAAATCTTGTCCTATCAAAAATATGCGCAAAGGAAATATACCATCTGGAATGCATTATCTGCCAAGAGCCTCCCTTCTGGATTTTCTATCTCTATTACATTATTAATCATTTTCCTTTTATTACTTATATTAAGTATGAAACTTGGGTACAAAACACCAGTCATGATGGGAAGTGATATTGACCATTTGACTCCCTCAGACAAATTACACCTCTACCAGAGAAGGGGGTAAAAGGAATTACCTCAATAAATTGCCAAAAGAAGTAAATAGTCAGCACAGCTCAAAATCAACTCTTGAAAAATTCCAATGGACCAAACTGAGTCTAGGATACCCAAGATGAATTCCTTCCTAATTGAAATGATGTATCATCAGAATGTCAGGTGACAGCTACTTGAAGTGGCACTTTCGCAGAAAAATTCGCTAAACCTTAAAAGGGTAAGAATCAAAAAACTGCCTAATGATCAACTTAAGTGACCCCCAGTCTCTACTGATTTGGGTATCTAACTTACCGTTTTTTCCATATAAAAATATGATACAAAGGCATTATACCATCTGCAATGCATTGCCTGACCAAGAGCCTTTCTTCCAAATTTCTACCTTTATCAATTTAATACTTTTCCTTTTAGGATTTATATTGTTACTTGAAACATAAAAAACACCTATTCCATACTATAATAAAGTTACATTGTCAATTCTATCTCATTTTTGATATTTGACTTCGATAAGTCCATTTCGCTGTACTTTTCATAGGATGGATATTCTAGATGACTAGACATAAGTGGCTAATTGGCACCTTTTTTAAAAATATAATTGTCATGCGACTTAATGAGCCTTAAGCATTGACAGTTGGGCTACTTGAGCATAGCACCATTGAGCTTTAAAATAGAAGACCAATAAGCTGGTGCTCACTACAGGGGTAAACTGACACTAAACAATACCAGCAACTAATTAATAGCACCATAGAAGATAGCCCAATTGATAGTCTCACCCAAAGGTTCACAGTGGAAACGGTGAAGAAGATGATTGAGTGGGAAGTCTACTCATCGTCATGTTTGAAGAAGTATAAGAAGATCTAGGGAGATTCTTGAATCTCATCATGTTACTTGGATTTCCAATGAAGGAGTTAAAGAAATACTTCATAGAGTCATTAGCCCAGGAGAAGGAGGCAATTACAAAAAGGCATCTGCCATGGACAGACTCTCATTAACCTGTATTAATCCAGTTCTCACCCAGAGAGTTATGGATAAAGTGTGAATCTCTCTCACTATATTTTGCAATTTGTACACCCAGCGCTTTATCATATCATTTTTCACTAAGAGTCCATAAAGAATAATTTCCATCATCATATCAGTACCCAAGGGGCCTAGCGGATGGTCTATGAGAAGTTATTTGATTTAGAAATACAAAGTGTAGGAGACATTTACCATTTTTATAATTGAACCATTCCTACAGTATTTGACTCCATAATTAAATGAGGACTATTGATTCCAGTGTTATCAAGTATGTGGATGAAGTCGTGAAGCTTTTTTTAATGACATCTCAGAGTCAAATGGAAACACCAAATGATAACTTGACGCCTTTGCTGAAGAACTCCAATGACAAGATAGTGAAGTTCATGGCGTAATAGCAGCCCAAGCTTCTACTTGCCGTCACCAGTAGGAAGAACAGATCTCCATCTTTAAGACCCAGCTAGAGCAAGCCCTACAACGAATTGATGAGCTGGAGGCCCGTCAAACCTCAGAGACTTCATCAGTTTCAAAACGTATTAATTCTTGATTAGCCCAGGTTAAACAGTATCTATTGAACCATGCAAAGCAGGCGTCTACTCTTTCCTTTACCGAAATACTCAACAGTTTGGAGATCAAGTTGAGAGGCAAACCCTCAGTCAAGAGGACATTAACCAAGTCTACTGTCTCCTCAATGAAGCTTAAAAAACGCTGGAATACCCTTAAAGAAGAGTTAAAAACAAAGACTGACAAGCCCCCTCAGAGCACAAAATACTAGGAGATAAAGGAGGACTTGAATTAAGCATTGGATTATTGGAGAATGAGAACAAGTTTTTGCAAACATACCGCTCACCACTCGCCAAAAAATTTACAATCTGGACAACCATGCTAAGAACTTAGAGAATGATAAAGTCATTCTTGAATAAAGAATCAATAATCTGGTTGTTACGCCAAGACTCACCCTGGAGGAATTTTAGCAACATCTCAATCCAATACAGGACCAAATATGTTGACTCAAACGTCAAGTTGAACAGAGCAATGTACAAACTAAAATTAACAAATCCAAAGCTCATGGATTACACTTCACTACCAGATTGGAGGCCACTATCTTTAAGCCTACGTTCAAGGACAAGTTTACGCCTGGAGAAGAGAATATCACATATTTCCTTTACTTCTATGAAGCCACATTGGAATTTGCGACCAGTTATTAAAGTGTTAGCTAAATTTTGTCTTGTTTAAGCCATATGGCTCAAGAGGTTATGGTGCCTTGTATGGATGACCTACATACCTGGAGAGAAGTGAAGTATGCACTCATAAAGGAAATTGGATAAAAGCAGAGCTTGAGTATGAAAAAGGCCTTCCTGAAAATCTTTCTAAGCCAAAATGAAACTCTTTCTAAATTTTCTGACACTTTTAAATAGAGGCTCAAATGATGTTATTCTCAGGTATGCTAACTCTGGATGATGCAGTAGCTGCTATCGTTTCTGGGTTACATAATAACCCTGACATAGCTATGCACATCAAATCCAATAATTGAAGCTTTAACTCTGTTTTTGACATAAAGGAAGCCCTGATTACTGTAGTTGAAATACACAAGGCAGAGACCTCACAAAACGAGTCCATGAAATCAATAATGTATATAGTGGAGGAAGTTAAGTTTAAGAAGGAAGAAAAACCAAGATGCATTTACTACAAGAAGAACAAACATACCAAGGATATGTGCTTTAAAACGAACCCTGCCCTTGCCAAGTAGAGAAAAGGAAGGTTGACTTAGGGTCAGGTACCTCTTAGCTGAATGACCCAAATATACTCAAAGTGAAACATTGCTGACTGCTCATCTTTCTTGCTTAAAAATGAATTAAATGACTATTCTTAATGTGGTCACGAGGACTTAGGCTATTATATCTATAGGTTCACCTTCTCAGCTCACTAATCTGGACCGTTTGAACACCAAAAATATTGATGACGCCCATGATCCTAAAGGCACTTACCTCAGTTAGGTTATTGGGTGTCCCAGGATAATCAATACAGTCAGCGATGCTGATCAGTACCTTAACCTGCTAATCTTACCCATCTAGAGCATCCACAATCTTGAAAATCAAGAAGAAGTATCCCAAGACTTTTCAAAAGTTCTATGCAACATTCCGCCTTAAAGAGGTGTTATCCCTCCACCAAAGTTTGGAGAAACCAATACCAAAGTGGAAGTGGTAAGTCAAAAGATCTGAATTATGGCTAACTTGAACTGTGACCTCTTTTTTAATATTGTCTCAGAATGACTTATCAAGAAGATCAAACTCGCCCCATATCTTGAATACACTAAAGAATGTAGCACTGCCGGTCCAAACAACACCAAGGCGATAGGTGCATATTCATTTTTTATAATTCAAGCTGGCAAGTTTATTTTCTCAGCTCCTGCCTTTTTTCTGGACAATAGCCAGTATGATATGCTCAATGGGATTCAATTTATGATAGAATATGAGGGAGTTAATATGAAAGAAGGATATTTATCACTTCTCAACTATGAAGTTCCCTTGTGCTGGATAGTAAAGTCTTTAACAAGAAGTATTACTCTATTCTGGTTGAGTAACCTTTTTCTTCTTTACCTTTGCATTATTATACCTCTGAAAGAAACACAAAAGCTACCCAACTCAGTAAATTTAGTAGAGGACATGCCATTTTATGCCACCAAAAAGGTAAGTCTTTAAACCAGGATAACAGAGATTGGTTTTTAACCATCATAAACCTGAGTATACCCCTAACTGCTTGCTACATATTACAAGTGAGGATGGATTAAGTTGGTTTTAATCCAAAGTTTTACCAGGAGTCCTTGGTCCAGCTTATTAGGGGGCTAATGAGCTACTACTTGGAAAACTAACCAAATAAAGTTAACGTAGTCAAGAAACATCAAGGAATCAGGAAAGTGAGATTACTTCCTCATTGATGATATTGACAAGTACATTTACTGGTACTCACCTTGATTTTGGCCTACCCACTAATAACTTAATTTGAGCTCTCCGTCAAGTCCAAATATCTGAACGTTAAAAAAAGGAGGAACTCGTTGAAGTACAAAAATTACTTGAAGACTCTTAGGATGTTCTCTTTATGTCAGATGTTGACTTTGGTCACATGAAAGATAGGAAAAATAGTATCAGCTTTGAGATTTAATCCCTATCCAATCAAAGCCATATTAGAAGTGAAAGTAGAGGAGCAATACATGAAGACTGAGATCAAGCAATTATTGGATGCTGGCTTACTTGTGCCCTCCCAGAGTCCATGAACATCCTCCCTCTACTTATAAAAAAGAAGTATGGCGTTCACAGAATAGTGATGTATTACCAGAAGCTAAACAGCCTCGCTAAGAAGGACAGTTATCTAATTCCATGAATTGATGATGATTTGGCCTGAATCTCAAGCTCAAATATTTTCTCCATGATGGACCTCACCAGTGGTTATTGGTATATGGATCTATCGCTAGAAGACAAAGAAATATGAGCGTTGATATGCAAGGAACGATTTTTCCACACTACTCAGCTCCCTAAGGGATTATGAAACGCTCCTATCTCATTTCAACAAGCGATGGATAACATCATGAAAAATCTTAAACTTAGTTGTGTGAGCGTGTAAACTGATGCCATAAAATTTTTCCAAAAATACTGACCATCTAAACCACCTCAAGTCTTTTTCAACTGGCTGAAAGTGAACCGCATCAAATTGAAACCTGAGAAATTTACCTTTTTCAGAAGGAACTTGAATTTTTAGGATATGCCCTATTGTGGAATTGAATTCAATTCTTGTATGATGAAGTTGAAGCAATCTCCATGAATTCTGAGCCAAAGAGCCTTCAGGACATACAGGTTCTCTTAATAATGATGGGATATTACCATAGATCTCTAATTTTGCTCAACTCGCCAAACCTCTTGTCCGTCTGCTTGCCAAAATTACCCCTCTTGTGTGGGGGAGAGCAAAGAACTTCATTTGAGAATATGAAGGATTATTGAAGAGAGAGCTGATTTTTAAAATTAGATTTTGAAAAGCCATTCATTCTATTTACTAATGCCATTAACTTAGCTGTAGACGCCATCCTCTCTCAATTAGATGATGAAGGCATTGAACACCCGGTGTCCTACTATAGCAAAATGCTTTCCAAAGCTGATAAAATTTATAGCATCATGGAGAAAGAATGCTTAGCTGTTCTCCAGGCGTTGAAACATTTCTGGTTTTTTGTTGTAAAGTTCTAACTTTACAGTTGTAACTGACCATGCTTTTTTTAATTGCAAAACATGAAGGACTTAACAGTAAGATTAGCCCATTGGGCTCTCAAACTTCAGCAAAAATGACATGAATAATGTCCATTTATTGGGATAAAGAACTCTAATGTAACATCGATGAATCCCCCCTTGGGTTGGGACCATCTAGTACTAAAAAAAAGAACTCTAATGTAGATGGACTGACCTGACTGCCCTTACTAAATTTAGATAGTAGTGAAGTTGAACAATTAAACGAACTACTCATGAAGCTGGACTCTTGGGAGGGTAAAGACAAACCAGTTCAAAGATTCTAAAATGACAAGCTCAATTATTAGGATTTTAATGGATTATCTTACAAGAAAGTCATAAATGACAGGTTATCTAACTTGCGACCTTCAGAACAGGTATTGTAACAGTTAAAAACGTCCCAGTTTTTGACTGCCATCTTGACGTGGCAGATCAATTTGAATACAAACTATATCTGATATGAGGTTCCCTCATGGTAAGTGTTTTGATTCATCATATTCGCCAATTCAACCTTAGATCTAGGGAAATAAAAAGAAAAGGTGACACAGGTAAGAAAGGATTCAAACCCTAAAATTAGGCTTGTTTTATTCATTTATATAATATAAACATATAGATAAATTCAATTTCAAAAGCATAATGACACAGCAAACCACACAAGAAAAAAACCAGTGTTTTATGGAGGACCAAAGCCCCCCAAAAAAATTTTTTTGTTACAGATACAAAAAAAAGGTTCGCCATGGGATACCAGGTAAGACAAGGAAAGGGAAGGCCCTGAGGCCACCAGAGTGACCCACGCAAGGGCAGAAAACAAAGAAGAATTCTTAACCTATTTCAGAATTTCATGGGCCTGACCTTTCTAAGGTCACTCTTCCAGGGGAGCCCCTCCGCACTATTCTTTAGGCCCCTAAGAGATAAAGAATAGCTCTGGAGGGGCACAGCCAGCGCTGAGCTTCGCATAATCCACAAAGCCTTAAAAAGCATCTTAACTTAAGATCTGTATTTTCAAATCTCCAGTTAGTATGTAATGTTTGGTTTGACCTGACCATTACAGGTACCATTTATAATGGAAGCCCACAATACCTAGGTTCATGAAGGAGCCAGAAAATTTAAGAATAAATCAAGGATCATTAATACTGGAAAGGAATACTGGAATCTGTAGTGGAAGTCATAGACGCTTGAATAACTTGCAAAAAACAGGCGTTGCATAAGGTCAAGTACAAGTATCATCCCATGGCCCCTCAACAACTGTTACTTACCATCAGTTTACACATTGCAGGTCTCCTACCTGAATCCACAGGGTGAAATCAATACATCATTATTGGGATTGATTATTTTACAAAATGAGTTAAAGAAAACGCCATATCTGCGCAAACTATCAAGCCTACTGCTAACTTTTTATACTAAAATATATTTACTAGGCTCAGCTGCATGCAGGTTCTGCTATGTAAATTGAAAAAAACTTTACTTCAAAGATTGTGAGAATCCTAGCTACAATCATGGAGATTTTAACAATTATTTTAGCGCCCTACAGATCATCAACTAACTCAAATGTAGAAAGAGTAAATGAGACGTTAGTTTTTTATACTAAGGAAGATGGCCACTAATGATTTATTACATTGGAACTTATATTTTCCAAGTACGTTAATGGTTTACAGGAAAAATATCAATTTATTTTATAAAATGTCACCCTTTATGGCATTATATTGAAAAAAGCTGGAATTAGTGCTCTAAAAGCTCAAAAAGTTACCAATAAATACTAAGTAGCCTGAGAAAGCACTAGAATATTAGCACAGAAGATCATACATCTACAATCAGAGGCAATGACAAATTTAACCAAGACAGTTACAAAAGAGCTGTCAAGCAGAACTTGCATCACACCACCTTTATCCGCCTTTAAGTTTTTGGACTTAGTCCTGTATAATCAAAATAGTTTAGCTTCCAAGGAGTAAATTTAGATTCCATTTGTGAACCATATTCTATAACTTACAAATGTAGAGATACTATTCTATCAATTTTAGAAAACTGGAGTAACTATCAACTGCATACATAACCAATTATTGCGTTGGTAATCCCCTTTCAATATTCTTTAAGATGGTGATGTCAGATATCTAGATACCAGACATGATGGGAAGAATATTGACCATTTGATTATCACAACAAATTAAAACCTAAACCCATAAAGTGGTTTGAATAAATGACCTCAAATATTGCATGGAAGAATTAGTAGTCATTACAGCTCAAACTGATATTAGGAAATGTCCTTCATATCAATTTGAGACTAAAGCACCATGAGATGAAATCCTGCCTAGTCACCATGAAGGATCACCAGAAGGATATGTGAATATTGACCAATGTGGCACAAAAGGCAGTAATTTAAGATGAACCTTCAAAAGGGTAAGAAACAAGATTCTATCCAACTATTGAACTAAGAGATACTAATTCTCATCCAGCTTAATACATTCAACGTCTGTTTTAACCTATCAAAAATATGCTACAAAGGTATTATACCATCTGGAATGCATCGCCTGACCAAGAGCGTCCCTTAAAGTGTCTCCCCTCCATTATTTATATCCTTTTTCCTTTTGGGGTTTTTAAAATTATATGCGACATATAAAATCCCCTACTCTATACTATATTAAAGTTACATCTCTAATTCTTTATCTCTTTTTGGTACTTTATTTCAATAAGTTCATTTCATTGTACTTACCATAGGACGGATACTCTTAGTGACAGGACATAAGCGTTGCCTTGGCGTCCTTTAAAACAAAAAATGTTCTTGTCATGCATCTTAAACGGCTCCAAGTATTGACTTTCAGGCTTCTTAGCATACCACCATTGAGCTCATGAATGGAAGCTTAACCGTCTGTAAAAAATGCACATTTTATATAGTAACTAACTTTACTATATGACTAAGAAATAAGTCATCAAAAGATCATTGATCTTAAGGTATAAGTCTCTCTTTTCTTATGTATTTTATATTCCTTGGCAATTGATCATGTCCGTAATACATTCAGCTGTTTTGTGCTTGCGCTCTAGTTAAAGTTGCAGTTCCATCATTTATTCAAGGTAATAAATCAGATAACTCTTATCTTATAATGGTTACGTACTCAACAAAGCTCATTATGGCAGTTCAGTAAATGTAAGCTAGCCAAAACTGACAACATTTCGAGAATACTAGATTTTCTCAAAGGTGGCTAGTATAAAATTCAGCTCTCCTCTCTTAAAACTAAAACTGAGTGTTGATTAGGTTTAAACCAGAAGTACTAGTTTCTCAATAAAATATGTAATGGTAGTAGTCCATAGATTAGAGTACTGGCTATTTTTAGACACTGATTCCATACTTAAACTCTATTTTCTCTAAAAAAAATAAAGTTAGCTCATGTCTTGGTACATTTATGTAGATTATGAACCCATGGGTAATAACCCACAAAATCCAGTTTTTTTCCTTACCCTTATGATTCAAGAATAACTTAAAAAATTGCTCTGGTTATTGCTCAGGAAAATTATAAGTCATAGTTACTTCAGTTTAGTTAGTGAAGTATTTATATTGAAATATAAAACAGGAAATAATTCTGCCTTTCTTGTGTATACATATTTTTTAATACTAAACCCTCCATATAATATTAAAGAAGCAATAAGCGCTCTAGTCCTATTGGATATCTATTCTAATTTGTCATTTAGAATATTGAGTTATAGAGACCAATATGAAATAATACATTGATAACACAATTTTAAATTTTAATTTCAAATTTTATTCAAGGTAGGCCGAACTGAGGACAATACCACACCATTTAAGAAACTAAATGGATGGGAAAGGAGGATAAAACCCAGAAAACCTCTATGTGCGGTGTATTGTAGGCCAGGAACTTCATGGACCGCCTTTGCTATTTGCTATATCAGTTTGGGGCATTGGTGCGCAACGCCAACACAGTCATAATATGTCCCCTACCCAAAGTTCATCGACCAGGTTTCATACTCAGGGAGGCAGTAGTAGAGGGTCCATATTCTACCTTTGGGGTATCCTCCATACATTGATAAAACAATTAAAAGGATAGGATTATATTATGCTTAGTGATATAATGATAATCTCCTCATTATCAAGTTATTGTATGCCCTAAAATTCAAGATCATAAACTTGAACAATTTTTTGTGATTTCAGGCCAAATTACCCATAATGTAAAGAAGTACTAACTTGTTATTTTATTTCTGACCTGGTACCTTTAGAACATATTTCTTTGTTTATTTTAAGTCCCACATATCAGTCAATTATTATCCTTCTTCAATCTTCAGGCTTATACTTGAGACTCTATTTCATAAACAGCTTACATGCTTTATCAACTTTAGAATCTTCAGTATTATAGACTTGAGAAGAGCTCTATAATTGCGCCAGTAGAAAGGAAAGTTAAATTACCGCTTATCTAAGAGCAACGTCAAGGCGTGAAAGCCCTCTTAGATGAGCTTAAGGATAGATCTAATGGACCCAGTGACTTTAGGAAAATGACTGTGGTAATTCATCACACTTTAACCATAAAAACACCACTCATATAAACAAGAGATTATAAAATTAAAAAGAAGCTCAAGTGTCTCTAATGTTAAAACAATTGTTTTAAATAAAAATTTAAGCCATCAAGTATTCTGTGGATAAATTCAATGTTTTATGGTTGCAAAAAGGATGGTGGACATTGAAGTTTTATGGACAATGAAATTTGAATTTTAATACTAGGAAAGATAGTCATACTATTTCTAGGATCAACGACACTAGCTGCCTATTGTTAGGGTAAAGTTATATCTCATACTAGGGCTTCTCAAGTGGTTACTGGAAAAAAAATCTATCTCCTGAGGAATGACATATCTGTGTTCTTGTCTCAATAAAAGGCCTTTTCTGAATCTACTAGATACTTCAGGAATATAAACTGCGCCTGATACCTTTCAAAGAGCCTTGCAAATTTAATGAGCAAAAATGTTCATGCATATTGATATACCTTGAAGGCATAACTGTCTTTCCAGAACATATACTTCTTATATGAACGTCTTTTAAAAGTTTTAACATTTGCGCAATGTAAGGGGAGGATAACCAAGTGGTAGAGTAGAGACCTCTACTGATGCCTCCCTGATTTCAATTCCAGTACATGAACTTTGGGTAGGGGATGACTATGAATGTGTTGGCGTTGCGCACCAATGCCCTGAACCGAGATAGCAAATAGCAAAGGCAGTCCATGGAGTTCTTGGCCTATCATATGCTGCGCATGGAGGTTTTCAGATTTTATCCTCCTTCCCCATTCATTTGATGTCCCCTTAATTGGTGCAGTATTGTCCCCAGGTCAGCCCACCTCAAATAAAATAAAAACATTTTTGCAATATATACTTAAGTTAAGAACTTTTAATTTCTCATTATATAAAGTACTGGATTTTCAGAGCTAAAAGTTAATTAAGAATATTTATCTATAATGGGTATAAAAATTGCAGCCATATCACAAGTGACTCCGCCTAAAATACTTTGTGCCATGAAAGTCTGTTTGACGAGGGTCAGGTAATATTGACAGCTTATCACCCATTTCTCTTATGTTAAAAGACGTTGGTATATTTGCTAAAAAGATAAGTATCTTTCCACAGAGACGCTGTGCAATAATAATTATAAATACCTCATACCTTTCTCTTTCTCATGTACTTTAAGTCCATCCAAATATTCATCTCTCGTTGTTATATACTGATACTAGTGATACTGCTGTGAGAAATATTTTTTTAATAAATGAGAAATCTTGTGTACCATCCAATATCTAATATAGAAAATTATTTTAAAATTGAAAGGAATTACTTTGTCACCAAATGTGTTTGTCCATTTTTCATACTATTTATAACCTCTGACTTTAGTTTTATGGGACTTATTTTACTACAGTAGCTTTTTACGCCTCTCTTAAATGGCTTTAACAGATAGATGATCTAAACAGGCGTTTATCAAGATAAACACTCAAGTTGCAATACTATGACCTAATAAAGTCCATTTTCCAGACCCATACATAAAATGCCGTATATATACTTGGGCTGCCCATAATAACTCTGACTGAGCCTTAAGAAGACCTCCTATATGCGCTTATTAGACGCCATTTATTATGAAAGTACGAAAAAATTTGTGCATAAAGAGCTAGAATATAAGTAAACAAGTAACCAAATATGCAATGTAAACCTGTTTAAACTTGAGCTTTAAATCAAATTCCTTACATCCGCCCTTCTAGTAAGGATTACAAACCTTTTGAAGGACTTCTACAAGTAGGGCATTAAGATGTTGCAAAATTTATCAGTGATTAAGAACTTAATGTTACATAGAAGGGGTGCTTTATTCTATTTATAATGTTCTACAATCATGTTTATTTTGTAAGAATCAAATGGGCCTGTTTTTTGACATAGTTAAAAATTAGTATTCCCAAAAGGGCACTTTTACACTATTAAATCATTGTTGTGGGACTCTCCCTCAGTATTCAAATGTTCATCATTTTAGCCTAATTTCCATTAATAGACTCATTATATGATTAAAGATATTATTAGTCCCTCTGCTTTGGCTAAAGCCATGGCCACTTTCTTGGTTCATTAATTCATAACCCAGGATTGTTTCCCAGATTGATTTTTCATTAAAGGTCACAACTCATAATACGCAATTGTCCAATAGTTGACAGCTCTGATGGAAATAATCAGTTATTAACAACACCATATCATCCTTCAGCCTATGGATTGATATTGCTTTTATATTGCTTTAAATATATTTTAAGATGGCAATAATAAATCTTTCGTCAGTCTCAATATATATTAAATTATACTTTGGATCTTTTTATTAGTCACTAATGGAATATTAACACATGTTTAAAAAATTATATAGATATGATCTTTGATTAACCTCTGGAGTGAGAACATACTAGATAATGGTAAAACAGAGACTGCTAAAGTCCAGATAATGATAAATTGCTAATGTTACTATATTCTAGCCCTTAGCTGCATATATAATATAAATTACTTACAAAAATTTATTTAATCATATAACAAATTAAACGTCAAATCTAGACTATGAAAATTAGTTATTTCAATCATCAGTGATCAGATAATATTAATAATTAGCCATGATAAGTCTGGTCATTATATTGTGATATATATGAAAAAAATTGAACATCATTGCATTAATTAACAATTTAATTTAATCATTTTTGCTAAAATAACTTATATATAATTATTATAAATGTTAAATTTAAATTATAGGACGCAGCACAATTTTGCCATCATGTAATCCTGTTACTATGCCTTTGGGAATGCCACCTGGTGCTCCAACATGTGGTGGTAAACCAACTCTGATATCTTTTAGCTGGTGTTAAGGAGTGACCAGTCAGTCTCTATTAGCCCCAACTCCTCTGGTCACTTAGCCTCACCCACTACTTGGCCGTCCAACTTTTGAAATCCCAGTAAAAGCCCTAAAACCCCCTGGTCCTCATCTGGACCAACATGCGGTTTGGATCTTGGGTATAGTAATAAATCCTGTATCAATACGCAGACATGGCCATATCTACGTTAGTCCTTAAGGTATACCAGCCCACAAGTTTCATTGACTCACTTTTCTTTTAGTGGTATTTCTACTGGGGTTTTCTTTTAACACAATACCACAGGTACAGCAACCATGTCAGCAGTTTTCAAGGGCGTCCCTGTCCCCACCACACGCACTTGGCTGACTGTGGATACAATCTTAATGGTTCATTTTGTTGGTTTAACCACCCACCTCACTCCAGAAGTTCTTTGTTGGGAATGATTTAATAAATAGGCTGCTTATGGAGATAACCTCGTTCTTTAGTTTATGGTCTCAAATGAGGCCAGATGTCTTACCAGGGCTCACACTTTTGTTTAATCTTTCCCCTCTCCCATAATACCCCTTTATATTCCCCTCTAACAACAATTTGCTATGCCCTCAACCTCCATTCTGGGCTCTCTTGAAGGATGGGCGACCCATTTGCCCATCTTGTTTTAGGTTTTACCCTTCAAAAAGAGTGTTCCTACCTCGCCTAGGCCGCAGGCTCCACTCTTCCCTCCTCCTCTAGCAGTCACCCCACTGCCAAACCCATCATAAATTTTGTTTAGGGTTGGTGAGTATTTTCCCTCCATCAAGGCATGTAGGTGGGGCTGTTTTGGTTTCAGCTAGTTGGAGTTCCCTTTACCAAGTCACTCCTGAGAAATTCCTAGTACCCAACATACTTTAATTTACATTGATCACCAACTCACTATTCCAATGCCCTCTTAGGCAACATTCATTTCTGGCCAGTTATTGCCCGCCTCAAATCCATTTAAGTTACTTATTGAGTTGAGAAGCTTAACCGCCCTCTGATCAAACCTAAATTTTGACTGACCTAAACGTATAAATACCCAGTCAATCCAAATTGCATTGACATTTCCGCATTTTTTAAAAACATTTTAATCTACAAGGCCCTCTACAGATGGCCACTATAGTAATAGCTGCCCCACCAACACCCTCCTTTGAAAGACCCTCCACAATACAATGGAACCCTTGTGCACAGGTCTTCCCCACCTGGTTTCCCCGCCAATTTCCCCAAAAAGATTGAAATTGTGGACCTGACTCTCTTTAAAGTTCTCTCATGCATCAACGCCTCTATAGCAGTATTTAAGACTCCAGATTCACCACTATTTTTAATTTGCCATAAACTAATCTAATTTTCCTCAAGTTTTGCCAATGCAAAAGAGTAGAATATACATTATGTTAAAGCCTTGCAAACATCGTGCATCTTTAACAAAAATTAACATCTCCCTACAAAATCTCAAATTTATGATGGTAGATCTCCTCTTCTACGTTTATCTGCACTTGTGAGGTACTTGAAGCACCCCATTCCAGACAAATGTCCCCCACTCCATTATATATCTTACGAAAATACTTTTGATCTACACTACATTATGTCAGGACTTTCTTATTATATTATATTAATTTAACCATGAGAATAAAACACATGGCTATACCAAATTTGATTAGGATCCAAAAGTACTAAAGAAAATAAGTTACATATTATAGTAGTAATTCAAGTTCACAGTAGATACCTTTGCCCTTTTCACCCCTATGACAAGATTTAGGAGATACATAGTCAGAATTTTATTTATTGTTATATTTTAATGCTCAATAAGAGGCAGCTCACTATGTATATTTACTAAATCAAACAAAAAATAACATAAATTATCAATAAAAAAATAGCTATAAGCTTCCTAAAAATCTGGAAGAACTGTTTAATATAAAGAATCAGGTTTAGTGGAAGATCTTGTCCCTGAGGCTAATAAAACCTATTCATCATTATCCCACTTGTGACATATATTTATATATATCTCTTGACTCTAATAAACAAGATTACTGCTATTCTTACATATTAGATTAATTTTACTATAGCTATTAGATAGCATTTAACTACAAGTATATATAATTTGAGATGTCTTTTCCCTCAATTAAAATTATTAGAATTCTTTCAATGTGTGCTTAAAAGTTCATACACATAAAATTTTTGGCCTTTTTTCCTGCCTGTTCCACACTTCTATGAGTAGACTTTATGATTGATTTAAGTTTAAGTTCTTTTTTATCTCACATTGGTTAAATATTATCTATATGTGGCCCAATACAAATCTTAGACCTCTCGTGCCTAAGGCTTGATATACTTATTCATAGTGGCATTACTCTTATACAATCTGCATTAAAAATTTGGTATTAAAGGCTTTTAAAGTTGTTATAAATTTGGCGAAATTGTTGAGATACGTCATAAGGTTTAAGCACAGGGTCAATCCCACTGAGAAATATAACGATAATATGGAGATTTTCAGTCCTTAGAACACAAAAATAATAAAAATATAATAATATAAAGCAATTGCCCTGATAACTCTTCTTTATTTTAACGCAATTTATTCCACAGATTCTCACTGCTCCACTCCCTCTTTTTGAATAATAATAATCCTTTAATTCTCTGGTATCTCTTATATCTCAGTAACTTTGGTTAATATCAATCCTTTTGCTAAGACAATTTGTTCCACACATTCTTATTGGTTCTGGAAGAGTTCACCATTTATTAAATTCACCATCACCTTAGTTCAAGGAATCTATCAATTATTTGTCATGCATTGACTTCTCCTAATTACCTTATTTTTAAGCAAACTAATGACCATACATTTAGACTCAATATCGCCATATTCCAATTTTCCTGAATACTCATACTCTATAATTATTGTTGGCAAATTCTAGCCAATATTCCATAACTATTTTGGGTTATTGTCCAGTCATATCAGAACCTTAACTAAGGTATAAAAGATCTATATCTAATAATTAAAAAAGATAGCTAATCTTTTGACAAAATATTCCAGCTCATAATGAATGTTTACAGAACATTGTATCAGGCAAATGGATTACTATTTAGTATTACAAATTATTTAAAAATGTTACCATCTCTAGACATAAGCTTTTTTAAATATGTCTCATTTTAAGAATATAATTTATAGAATGCACCTTTAAATTTCTTTAGTAGATAAGTTACCACTTCAAATAGTTGCAATAATAAGGAGAATAATGTTTTGTTGTTATTAGAATTTTGATAGAAATTGCTATTGATGCATGGCAGCTCCCCCTTTCGGGTTGGGCACTACTAGTGCTAAAAAAGATAGAAATTGCGATATTCAGGCACTACAAAGGCTATGAAATTATTAGCTTCATGGCTTTAGCGAAGATAGAAACAAGGCAACGAAGTTATTAGTTTCATTGCAATAATAGATTCCAATCTGAAATATAGAACTCTGTTATGACTTGACCAAAATTGAGATACGTGAGACAGAAATAGTGGTACTTTATTAGTTGGAAATGAGGGATATCTATAGGGGGTAGATTTAATGTTCTTCATGAGGATTTTTGTGCTTCAACTGAGGTAAGATCTTTTCTAATAGATGATTAATATTGCTGATTATTATTATACTTGTGATGGTCAGATATGATAAGCTTCTTATTAGATGATATCAACCTTCTTGTGGAGGGCTTAGCCCCTTTGGCTTTCTTAGCCCCTTCAGATTGCTTAGCCTCATCCTTCAGAGGATGTTGATAACTCCAAAGGGTCAATAATCAGTCTATCTAAGAATTGGGTATCTCCAATGGGGTTTTTACAATCTTATTAGACTGAAATACCGAATCTCAATCTTGATTATACTTAGTCATTTCAATTGTATCTTTAACAATGCCCCCCTCAAGATCTTGCCTGGGGCACATACTTACAAAGAATCCTAATATGAACTCTTGATAACAGTACCAGTATCAATAGCTGAAATGAAGTATTCTATACCCTGACAATAGATAATATGGTAAGGACCAGCCCATAAGGTATCAAGTTTGTGAATCCTTCCTCCAGATCTATGATGATAAATGAGTACAAGATCCCCAATTTGATATTCAGGTAACGTAGGTCAACTAGCATTGGTTCCATTTCTCTCTTTTAAGATTGTAGCAGCAAGAGAACTTGAGGCTAATGCTTGTACTCAGATGATTTCATCTGCTAGTCTCCTCATAGCTAAATCCTTAGATTGCGGGGTTGCAGCACCAAGTATAGGTTGTACATTTGAGGGTAAAATAGGATACTGATCATAAAGAGCCTTGAAGGGAGACATTCCAATTATATGATGATAGCTAACCCTATAGGCTAACATCGCATTAGGTAAGTATAGATTACATATACTAGGATCGTTTGAAGCCATATTTTAAAGAATGGCTACAAGAATACCATTTGCCCATTCAAATGCACCATTAGAGGAAGGATTGTAAGGGGTTGTATACGGCTGATAGGTACCCATAAATTTAGTAAGTTCAGATACCACCTGTGAAATAAAGTTGGTCCCATTATCAGATAATCGAACTTTTAAGCTACCATGTTGGGTGAATTATGCTTAAAAAGGAAAAAGCAGTAGTCTTAGTGGTGAAAGTGGAAATGAGAAAGCTTCAATTCATTTGGTAAAATGGTCAATAGATAATATAATATAACGATGTCCATAAATAACAGTAGGGATAGGGCCTACCACGTTATTACTCACACTTGAAAAAGGTTCTGAAGGTCCCACAATTTTATGTTGGTAAATCAGATGTCCAACATGCTGTTGTTGGCAAGTGAGACAAGTCTCCAACACATCGTGCACAGTTTCCAGCATATTATCCCAGTCTCAGTGATTTTTCAACCACTGTAAAGTTTTAGCGACAACTCCATGACTTAAAATTTTGTGAGCCTCCATAATAGTATCAGCCTCGCAGAGGGCTGAATAAAAGGAAGCTATTTAGATCCCAACTTCTTATATAAAGAACCTTCTTTAACCTGAGTGTCTTTGGTTAAGGATTGTAGCTTCTCTATAACATCCTTAGATTCTCAATATCAAAGTTCAAGCTCAGCAATAAAATCATAGATACAATCTTCCTCAGCAGTGAATAAAGTTAGTATAGGTAGTCAAGAAAGTCCATCAGCATTTTGGCGTATAGCTCCAGTGCGGTGTTAAATTGTAAAGTCATAATTCTGGAGCTTTAACGCCCATCTAGCTAAGCGTCCATCAGGGTCCTTCACTTGTTGTAACCATTTCAAGGCAGCGTGATCCGTGATGATAGTGTAATGTTTGCCATAGAGATAAGGGCAAAATTTCTTGATGGCGGATAGGACTGCAAAGCATTCCCTCTTGGTAGTGCTATAATTGTGTTCTGCCTTGGAAAGGGTTTTACTATAATAAGTGATGGGATGATCAACCAGGTTGGAATCATGCTGAGCCAGATCAGCCTCAATAGCTACATCACTGGCATTGGTAAATAAGATAAAAGGTTTTAAAATCAGGATTGTCTAAATTGGGGCACTAACTAAAGATTGGCGCAAAAGGTCAAAAGCTTGGTGCTGCGATTCTTCCCATAAGAAAGGAACTTCCTTGTGCAATAAATAAACTAAAGGCTCTGCAATCTCAGCAAAATGGGGGATGAATTATCAGTAATAACCAACCATCCCTAAAACACTTAGATCATGAAATCTTTTAGGAACAGGCATGTCCAAAATAGCTTGTATCTTATTTGATAGGGTAAAACCCCATCGCAATTAACTTTATAGCCTAAGAATTCCATCTCGGTTTTGAAAAAAGCACACTTGGAAGGTTTTAGCTTAAGCGAAGCATGGTGCATTTGACCAAATAGTTCCTTTAAATGAGCAAAATGCCTTTTGAAAGTGTGAGAGAAAATAGCAACATCGTCTAAATAAACCAAAATGCAGGAAAGTTTCAAATTACCAAACAAGCCATCCTTGGCTCTTTGAAAAGTAGCAGGGGCATTATAAAGCCCCTGCAGCATACAAGTAGGTTCAAATAGTCCCTCACTAGAGATTAAGGCATATTTTTGGCAGTCTTCTAGAGCCAGGTCAATTTGCCAAAAGCCACTTGCAAGTTCCATAGCCAAGAAGAACTATGATCCAGACAATAGTCTCAATGAATCATCAATGCGAGGTAGAGGATAAGATTTTTAGATAGCAGCATTAAGCCAACAATAGTCCATAACCAGTTTATGACCTCCATCTTTTTTTGGATGAGAAGTAGAGGGAAGCCCATGGATCTTGAGAAGGCGTTAGTAGCCCCACATCGAGGAGTTGTTTCAATTCCACTGAGACCTAAGCCTCCTCAACTTTAGATTTGCAATAAGGCTGAGCTTAAATAGGGGGAGTATTCCCAGTTTTCACCTGATGCTGCACATCTTTCATTAGCCCAAAATCTCTGGGACCCTTGGCTAATATATCAGCATACTCTTCAATTAGACCCTCAGCTTCATAATGTTGTTCTGGAGTGAGTGAATCTCCAAATTTGACATCAACTCTAGCAATGATAGGTGGTTCTTCTAAACCAAAAGCACTTAAATCCCCACATCTCGAGATGAATAAAAATTTCATTCACAGGAGTAGGCTGCACATAAGCTATAGGGTTAATTTGATTCAATTGCATAGATTGAGAGGTGAGATTAGCTAGTAAGATTAGAAAAGTTTCATCATAAGCGGGATGAAGAATACCAGGGCAGGTTAAGGCCTCCAAATGAGAGGGATTTCTGTTACCAGAAATCTCTAATACATGATCATCCGGCACAGATACTTGTACTCCAGTATCAGTTATAACTTGAGCTTTTGGAGGAATATTAATCGGATTGTTAAGGTATAAAGACGTTCCTTCAGAGGCACAAGCTGAAGGAGGCGGAAGAATAGTACTAGGTCCCAAAAATTGGTACTCAAGATGAGAGATAGAAGTAGGATATTCCAATAATCAAACGTGTCGTTTAGTTTGCCTATGCTATTGGGGACATGTTGTAAAAGTAAAGGTACTTGATATCCAATTAAAGAAAGATATTTGTCTTTAGGACTTATTATCGCATAAAAATCAATGAGAAATTTTGTTCCCAAACGCAAGTCATAGCAGTTATTGTTCAACACTACTGCAGGGGCCAAAACAACCAACTTCTAAAAGCGAGTTGGAAGGGAAGAATAAGCTCCTATGGATTTAGTGTATGAAGGACCAGCAGTTCCATAGTCTTGAGAATGACTTAAGTCTGGAGTCACTTTGTTTTTAAATAAGCCTGGATGAGATCACATTTATAGACGATCCCATTTTAATGATACCTAAAACTTTCAATTGAGTGCTATGACTTCCACCTGGTTTACATCAGTGCCAAAGCGTTGGACTATAGATACTGAGGGACTAAACGGTCAAATTGAATTAGAAGATGCAACAGAAGCTTAAGAATAAATAGTATCTTTGTTGGCTAATATATCATGGATAAAAGTTCACTAGGAGCTGATATCACATAACACTCTTTAGGAGTGTTAAAAGATTGCGATTGAGGCACAGGAGGTAGGTCAGCACAGGAGGTAGGTCAGCACAGGGAGCCTCATGCCCTATGCTGACACCTCTCTTTATGATTCTTCCGCTTGTTTCTTCCAACATTGAGTTTCAATATGACCCACTAGACCGCAATAGTTGCAAGTATCCTTCTTGGGTTTAGGTTTGGGTCTAGGCGGCCTTGCATGGATATAGGAATGAGGGTTATTAGTTGAGTTCAGGTGCACCATACCATTAGAAATCTCCATCAATGCCTCTTTTATGTCGATAATAGATCTGAAATTTCTTTTAAGTGATTTTAAATGTAGTAGCAATTGAGTATGAGAAGCAAAAGCGCTCATCACAGTTGAAATGGCATCATCTATGGTAATACGATCACAAGTAGCAAGAGTCTGGTCCTCATGATATAATCTCTTAGCAAAATCTTGAATTGACTCTCCTCGCTTGATTTGGATGCTCATAAAGGCTTGCTTTTTGTTAGATAGGATTTGATCACTCCCCAATTCCTTAATAAATAAATTTTCACTTGATCCCACATATTGCAAATCTTAAGGTGAAGAACCATTATTTCTTGAGTGAACCGGCTTAGACAAAAAGTAAAATGCCAAACTTTATGTTGATCTGTCGCCCCATCCATTGCTCGCTCATAGACAAATAGAAAAAAATGAATGCTACCATCACCCAGTTCAATCTTACCCTTAAAGGTAGGTTTGAAAACGGTGGGTTCATTGATTAAGACATGTACTCCTGATACCATGACTGTCTCAGCTTTTATTGTTTGGACTCAGGGATATGGGATTGAGTAGGAAATCAGTCAAATTGTTGTTGTAAATGGTTGAGATCATCTTGTAAATTTTGGATTCATTGTGTAAGATGGTCAGTTGTAGGCAATTGATTTAAGTTAGAAATCGCAGTGAACATCTCTTCTTGCTTGTTCTCAAGTACTTCATATTTGACAGTTAACTGATAATGGAAGATGTCAACATTGCAAATTGAGTTTCTTGCGTAGTTTAGTTAGCATTACATAGGTGATAAGTTATCAACACCATCCAATAAGTTGGTTAGTGAATAGTCCGGGTTAGTTGGAAGGCCTTCTAGAGATAATAAACATCCTTGAGCTATGGAATGGATTTGGTTTTCTAATGCCTGCACTTTTTTTCACCAGTAGACTTGAAGGCTCAGAATCGTGAACTGAAAGCGTTGAGCTGGGGGGACCAGGAGGTCTGGGGGTCCTTGAAAACTGTCATGACCTTGGGACCATCTAGTACTAAAAAAAAAAAAACTGTCATGACCTGCTGGCCCAGGTGGCCTTGTTGACCTCATTCACCAGAGGGTCCTGGGGTCACCAAAGAAGAACTAGGTGGTCCCAGAGGTCCAGGAGGGCCATCAGGACTGGGTCCACCTTCTTTAATAGTATCCACAATTCAGACAATCTGTTATGTAGCCCGTCAAGTTCAACAAAGCGTTCCTCATGTTGGGCCCGCAATTTTTTCAGTTGTTTAGTAAGCTCATCTTCAAGGGTAGTGATTTGGTGTTAATTAGGATTGGTGACATCACTAACCTGTCAATATACTTCTTGGCTGATGTAACCCACAACTCCATTGTCAATTCTAACCAGATATTTATAGCATTGATTTCCCTTCTATTATCAAATATGGCTTCCCAATTATTCTGACCAAAGTTAGAAGCCATCTCATAGAAAGAGGATAACTGAGAATGATATTGTTGCGCCAGGGTCAAATGGCATTTGATCTCAAGATGATGTAACCCCAGAATCTGGAGTGCGTGATGAATGTCGGGATGCAGTACAGCTGGAGGTACTGCTTTGTTCTAGCAGAACTGACTTTGGTATGTTATAAAAAACCGCTCTGTTGTATAAGTCCATCATATTAGCTGCAACCTTTGATAACCGGTCTTAGTTAGATTGGCACTGGGCTGGATAGCCCCCCTTATTAAGACTTTGACCGTTTCTTCCACATCTGCAGATTGAAATTGATAATTAACTTGGACAGGGCCCTCAATGGCCAAGTCCATAGATGCTTAAAATTGAAGATCACTGATAATAGTGGAAGGCATCTCATGTCAGTTAGAGTGTACCCATAGGGTGATACTCATTGATTTATCAGAAGAGGGGCTTTCTTTGCTAGACATATTCATCATCGTAAAAGTATGTTTTCACCAGGTAGCCTTGGAAGCAGAGCTGTCATGGAGCACCAGTATTGAAATTTTGATAGAAATGCGATATTCAGGTGCTATAAAATGATACAAAATTATTATTTTCGTGGCTCTAAAAATAAATAGGGCAAGAAGTTACTAGTTCCGTTGCAATAATAAATTCCAATCTGAAATATAGAACTCTGTTGTGACTTGACCAAAATTGAGCTACATGAGACAAAAAGGGTGGTACTTTATTAGTTAGAAAAGAGGGATATTTATAGGGGTAGATTTGGTAGTTATTCATGAGGATTTTTATGCTTCAACTGAGGTAAGATCCTTCCTAATAGATGACCAATATTGCTGATTATTATTATACTTGTGATTGTCAGATATGATAAGCTTCTTATTAGATAATATCAACCTTCTTGTGGAGGGCTTAGCCCCTTTGGCTTGCTTAGCCCCTTCAGATTGCTTAGCCTCATCCTTCAGAGGATGTTGATAACTCCAAAGGGTCAATCATCAGTCTATCTAAGAATTGGGTATCTCCAATGGGGTTTTTATAATCTTATTAGACTGAAACACTGAATCTCAATCTTGATTGTACTTAATAATCGCAGTTGTATCTCCAACAGTTGTCATCACTGTTTAAAAATATCTTTGCGTAATAATACTATCTTTTACAAAAAATGACTATGGTTATTAGTTTTATAACATACTTACATGAACCTAATTTATAGAAATCTTGTCACTTAAAGTAACATAGTATGCCAGTTATCTTCATGGTAGAAAATAAGACTTAGATGCAAGGTTAGAATTTTCAAATCTAGTAACATAAAATTTATATAAAAGTATATATTGTAGGGTTAGTGGTTAGGGTAAATTTTCTGGTTCAGATACTCATGTCTCATACAATAAGTTCAGTTTTGGTTGGCTTAAAGCGTCACAATTATCTCAATGGACTGGCCAAAAAAAATAAATCTAGATTGGCCAAGCAGCAATTGCAAACAAGGATGCAGACTTGGAAGAACTTAATAAAGATTTATATTGTTGATTAGGTGCTTACTTGAAACTTTTATAGAAGATGTTGAAGCTGAATTCCATTAGTATAAATGAAGATATTTATATAGTCATAAATTACAAGTTAATTGCTATTTTAATGAAATATTATCAAAAAGCTTACATACTTTTCCTGATGGAACGTATATCATAAGGATAAAGTTAAGATAAAATTAATGAGACGCAAAACAAATTGTCAAAGAATTTCACTTGTCTCATATGAGCTTGGGATGTCATATGCTGAGGAGGATGTGCGTCATGCTTCTTTTGATGGCTTACCGTTTGGCTCATAGTTCAAAACACTGGAATTATAGGCATTTCCATTGAGTATTATAAAGTATGAAGCTTATTTTGTTGGTCCATTGGATCAGATAAAAGATTTGAGAAACAATAGCCATTGAATTAGGATCTGGATTAATACAATAATGTTCTTAATCATGGTCTATATTGTTGTCTGTATATATTGGTAAAACTTTGCTAAAGCTAATTAAGTTTTGGACTGTATTTACTTCTTTTTAATTTTTTCTGCCATAGCACTCAGGTGTTAAAAATAATACTATCTTGTAAGGACTCTGGCTCTAACCAATAAGACATAGGAAATGTGATTGTAAAACAATCAGACTTTTGGGTTCTATTCATTAATTACTCAAGAATATTTTATTGAGTTAATAAAACACTTAATTATCAAAAGGGCTTCTAAATTTATTAACATTTCTGCAAAATTATTGTTAGTGAAATGTACAAAGTTATCATTTAATTTTTAAAGTTTCCCCATATGTATATTAGATAAAAGAATGTAGTAAAATAATTTGTGCTTTTCAATTTTCTATAGAAACAAATATTGGTCTATGCAACTGGCATGAAAAAAACTGTTTAGTTGCAATATTTTAGGTGATGTTAAAAAGTCATAAAACAGGCCAGTTAAAAGGATAAATTTTTACTAGTGGCCCACCCAATAAACAAAAGCGTCCACGTGTTTTATTTTTAGGTACTATTAACTAGATAAAAGTCTTGACATGACACAGCAGTGGAAGCCTAAGCAGTTATTCTGGATGGGATTGGTTACAAAATTATAAATGGGTTCTTCAGGTACTTTGCCAGCGCAGATAAGATGGGGAAGGGAGCATCAGCAATATACAAATTGTGGCTTTATTTAAATTTTAAATTTATTACAAGGAAGGCCGACCATGGGATGGACACTTCAGAATTTGACCCAAAAGAAACAAAACTTAGTACCAGGGAAGGCACCCCAGAGAAGCGATGCTATCTCTTGTTGCCAGCGGGAACGCCACTATGGGGAGGGAACGTGTGAAGGAGCCGTAGCCTCTATTGAACATGTGTGGAGGAAAGGGTCTGATTTGATGAACCAAACTGGGAACCAAGAGGAGACCAGCTGTCAGTGACGCGGTGGGAGGTATCCAAATATCCACACCTGAAAGTGGTCCACCAAATGAGCCTGGAATCTGTGGACAGCTTCTGGGAGGGTGGGGGTGGAGCCTGCTATGGCATTCAAGACAATCGTGTGGATAGTCCACCTGGCATTTGCAACCATCAGAGCATTGAGGGAGGGTGGAAGGGGGGAAGCCATTGATAAAGCAAACATATCTCTTGACAGAATGAAGGGATGTGTTTGGTCCTGGCCAAGCAGACGTTGAACTTCGCGCCATATCACTCTAGAGGTAGGACACTTCTCTATGCGGTGGAACAGCGTTCCATACTGGCCACACACGATGCAGGATGATTGTAAAGCGTTAGAGCGCTCAGCCATATGGTACACCCGCCTCAGGCAGCGCCACACATGGGAATGGATTTGAGGCTGCAACTGAGGGTGGTGTGCATATTTCCAAATAGTCTTCTGAGTCTCAATGGAGTAAGGGATGTCCATCATGTCCAGGTAGTCCACCCTGGATAGGACATGGGGTCGTGTGGGGATCACGCCATCTTGGATGGGTAGCCCCTGTACCTCTTGTGTGAACTGAGGAGAGGGGCGGCCTCTCTGGGCTGTGTGTCCGCAAATATGAATTCTCTACTCAGCGCTCCGCATGGAGAGGAGGATTCGTTTGTAGTGGGTTTTAGTCCCATGAGGACCTGTGGCCAATGGGTGTGAAGCCAGGTATTTCATCAAGGAGTGAGGGTTTTATGGATTGTTAAGGCCCAAGGCGCGGGAGAAGTTAAAGCGGGCCGCGCGGGACCAGTGTTGAGAGGGGAGCATAGGGGCGGTGACAGCTGCAATCCAGGTGCCCAGGATATTGGCAGCATGGGCTTTGAAGTCAATCAGGCCCATGCCACCATGATGATGAGGGCCAAACATGACCTCTAGCTGTACTGGTGGTGTGCAGCCTGACCAAAGCCATCCTTGCAGAAGGGCATACAATGATTTGAAAAAGCTTGTGGAGAAGGGGATGGCGTGGGCTCTAAACCAGACTTTGGAGAGGAGCATAGAGTTGGCTAAAACAACCCTGCCGGTAAGGGAAGTAGGGCGGGCTCTGAGGGAGGCGATGCGCTTTGTCACGTTGTCTAAATTATGACTTTCCATTACTGCTGATGCATACCTGCCTGCCTCCACCCACACGCCCAGATGGCGGACCAGTCCTATGGTAGGGCGTGGCACGAAGGAGAGCACTAGTGGGGCGGTGTGGGTTGAGCTGGGAGGGCGAGCACATGTGCGAGCAGATGGGCCGGGCTGGGCACTGGTTGCTGGGGCCCAGCAGGTTTGATACTGACCAAGGAGGATGATTTTGTTTTTGGAAGCGTTCAGTGCAACATTACTTACCCGGGAATACTCCTGGATGAGAGCTTCAAGTGCACGTGCATCTTTATTATTTGACACCTCAACCACACAGTCATCTGCAAACGCCATCATCTTGACTGGGGCTTGGCCTGGTACATGGACCCCAGTGAGTTGGGCATTAACGTTTCAAATTAGTGGGTCAAGGCTGAAGTTGTATAAGAGTGGGCTAATGGGGTCCCCTTGTTGTAAGCCCCTTTGAGGGCGGACTACTTCCATTAGGAAGCCAGGGCCACGCACTGCCATTGTTGCAGATTCCGTGAGCAGCATTACCCAGTTGATGAAGCGAGGGGGTAAACAGAATTGATGGAGGCAGGCCCTGAGGTATTCCCAGTTTACTCTATCAATGGCCTTCTGTTAGTCCAAGAATATAAGTGCCCCAGAGGCTGTGGACTGGCATGCGTTAGCCACAGAGTGAACGTTGTCCCAAATCGACCTTCTGGGTATGAAACTGAATTGTTCTGGGGAGATGGTGGCAGATGCTACAATCCCTAAACGGTTAGCCATGATTTTAGTTAAAATTTTTGTATCCGTGTTAGTTAAAGAAAAGGGGTGCCAGTTGGCTAAGTCTAGCTTGTCTCCTTTCTTGAAGAGTGTGACGGTGAAGGCCTCTTGTCCGCTTGGTAGGAGGCGCGTTTCCAGAAGGCTCTGGTTAAGTGAGGCAAGCAGCAGTGGAGATATATATTTGAAGTACTTTTTATAGTATTCATATATGATGCCATCTGGGCCTGGGCATTTCTGATTTGGTGCGCCACGGATGGCTGTCCAAAATTCAATTGGAGTAATCAAATTCATTATTTCCGGGTATTGGGAAATGGTGCAGATGTGGGTTCAGTCAAAAAATTCCGCCATTTTGGCAAGCTGAATTGGATCAGATCAGTATAACTCAGAGTAATACTTTTGTATTTTGATTGCCAATTTGGCTGGCATATCCGCAACAGAATCATCCAATCTTTGCACCTGTTCGCAGGCCACGCTCTGGCATGGTGCAAAATTTTTTTAAAAAAATATGCGGTGCACTTGTCACCCTCTGTAATGCATTTGGCCCTGTACTGAACACAAACCTGATGTTTGTGTTGCCTTTCAAGCGCGTTGAGGTGGGCAGCTGCTTCTGCCCACTTCCAGCCCCATGCAGGGCTGTAGCCTGTAGCTGGGATGTTGGACTCCAGGTGTGCCAACTCTGCCAGAGCGCGCGAAATGATGGCTGATGTGGCTCATGAGCGTCGGGAGGAGAGGTAGCAAGAGTGGCAGATGTATCCTCTTTTAAGGTTGACCATGTGGAGATGGGGTCCACGCAAAATGGTGTAACAAAATCTTTTTCCAAAGTTGCTGATTCCACCCAAGTGGAAAATCCTGGCAACGCAAGTTTGGGAGGGCGGAGTTTGCACCAATATGGGGCCTTAGCTACTGTGACAGGTAGGTGGTAGGTTATCGAGACCAGCCAGTGGTTGGAGAATTCAATTTTTGTTGTTTGGAAGTGGGAAATGTGAGGTTGGAATTTCGCCGGTGTAAGGATAAGGTTGATGTGGGACATGGACTTTTTTTGGCCGTTGTGGACGTGGGGATGCATCATGTTTTTGAGCAGTGGAGCTTGCCGCAGCAGCGCATCAAACAACCCAAGGGTGGCCTTTAGAACGCGAAGTTCTACATGACCCTGAGGGGTGTGAGATGAGGAAGGCCAGCAGTCCGTTGATGTGTTTAACAAACAGTTCATGTCACCAACTACAAAAGGGTCAGGGGGTAACAGAAGGGATTTGACCAATGAGAAAAATTCCTGATGCTCTCATGCACCGGTCAGGGCATAAATATTGACAATAGCGTGTGCCATGTCAGCCCATGAAAATGTGACAATGAGGACTTGGCCGTTAAGGAAGGATTCAGATGATAAAAATAAAAAAAATTCTGAACAAGCACCCCCACAGTGCTCAGACCAGAAGGAAAGGGAAGGGAGGAGCATGGTTTTCCAAGCGTCCTCAGAACCTCATGGACAGTGGGACTCCTAGATGGCCAGGATGTCCACGGGTAAATTTTTTTGTAATAAACTCAGTTTCCTAGCCCAGGACGGCGAGGCCTTGAGTCTGGCGATATTCAACATCCCTAAAGTGAAGGTTTCCCCCATTGCACCTTAGGTGTGAGGGGGTGGGCACCTGGGCCCACTAGCCTCCTCTAGATCCCCATGGGCCTTCACAGCAGCGCGGGTGTTTGCAGCAATGCTATTGGTAGTTTTGTTAATTTTAGCAGAAAGGTTCGCGTTGGCTTTTGCCTTCACTTTTTGTTTCCCCAACGTCAAACAAATCTTTTTGTGGTGTGGATGAGTTCAGTGCACCAACGATCAGGTCAAAAAAAATTTTCAGGTAGGTTGGACCCCAAGTCAGTTTCAACTGGAGCTTGGTTGTAAAGATTGGGTGAGATTGAGTCACCCATCAGATCCTCAGATTGGGTGGCCCAATCGGAATGAGCCTCCCAATCTGATTGGTTGATGGATTTCCGAGTTGCTTCCACCATGAGAGTTTCTATGTCCTCCTGGCGTTGGGAGTGTGGGATAGCAGTGGTGACTTTGGCCGCTTCCTTGGCTGCAGCCCTGCGGGCCTGCTTGGCCTTCTTCCGCTCTTGTGGGGTAATAGGTTTTACCAGTAGGTAGCAGCCTTGTGCTCCTCACGGGAAAGCCTCTTTGGTGCTTGTGGTTGGTTCATAGTGCACCTCTCCGCTGGCCATGGCCGCCGAGGGGTGCTCTTGTAATGTGATGCCCTCCTTGGTGGGGCATGCATGTGCCTTATGGCTGAACGCGTCACAGTGGGTGCAAATGGGGGGTGCGCTGTCCACGGTTACCTGGAAAGGGAGGGTGGTATGCCCTTCAATATTGATATATGTGGAGTGTGGGATCTGGGTTAGGTCCTTTGCAATCTCCTCAGTTGGGGTCAAAACTGCGATGGCTTTGCTGGTGCACAGGTGTGGCATCAGCATAAAGTGTTGCATCTTGAAAGATTGTATTTCTCCATATATGGTGAGACCATCTTTCAGGTGCTGCTCCAAAATGGCACATTTTACCGTATTAGGCAAAAAGTCAAACGTGAGGAAAATTTAAGTAGGATTTTGTCCATCTGGTGTGTTTGGTTTTAATGACCCATTGCCCTTCGGGGAGGTCAATCACTATGTGCACTGCAGCAGCTTCATCTGCTGCCTCCTTGTTTTCAAAACTGAGGTCCAGCCAACCACATGACATGGAGTGAGGTGCAACATACACCGCGGTCAGGAAAAAATTGTGCGCATCCCCACAAAATTTTTCTTATAAAACTGTTTGTTGGATGTCCAGAAACACTTGGACTCTGTATTCCACCGATGAGAGTGGTTGGGAGTGCAGCGTGTTGATGTACTGGTTGCATCGCACTTGCCAAGTGAGGATTTCTGGGGAAATAGTGACTACCAGTTTTTTATTTTTTTCTAATCTCCCAGTTTCTCCGGGGCATTTTTGAACGTTTGAGGCCGCAGGCCTACCACCTGCTCCTCTTACCTTACTTGCCCAACTGCACCCTGACATGGGCGCAGACTAATCTCCTCTGTGAGATTATCAAACTAGAATTAGAATTGAATTGATTAAGTTGCAAAAAGTGATTGCAATGAGAGAGAAAAATTTAAATTGTGGCTTTATTTAAAAAGGTTGTATTTGTTTAAGATGCGCGCTGTGTGCATTGTTTAAAATCTAAGCGAGTTGATCTCTTATCTCAGGTGAATAATTTTGTAAGATGGGCAAAATACAGTGAATTGGCAAGTGGTTTTGAAGGTAGAAAAGTACAACGCTGCTTTGGTAAAGTTGTAAACCGTTTAATTAGAAATAAAAAACAGGTTAAGGACTTAGCCTTTTGCCCTTTTGGGGAACACATCAGGGAAAAAGTAAGGGGGAGAGGCGATCACAAGGTATCCTAATTTGTAGAGTTTTTTGCAAAGGAGGGTTTTGAGGGCAGATTTTTGCTTTAATGACAACTGATGGAGTTCTCAAATAAGGCGTTCTTTAAAGCGGAAATGGTGACTGGGGTGATTCTCAGTAGGAGAATTGAAAAATATGGGCCATTAAAAATAAGGTGCAATTCAGAGTCATTCTATTTCATTGACTTATCAAATTAATCAAAAGGATTTTAATTGAAAAAGGTGAGCCCACAGTGATTGATGCTTGTGATGGTGCAGAGGAATAAGATTGTTGTCCTTGGATAAAGAGAGAGGTTGGTAATTTAAGAATGCTTGGTAACAGCTTTATAAGGATCCCAATTTGCTGATTCCAAAACAGACCCACTTGTACACATGATGGAGGGGAAACAATCAATCCGCAGAAAGCAGCTTAAAGGGTCAGAGGTAGGGTGATTGCCTAAAATTGTAGGGGTAACAGAGCCCTCAGCCGCAATGAGGGATGAACACTTCTTTTTAAGTGGTCCAACTTAAAGCAAGAATGACAAATGGTGTACCCACTCTCCACTTGGATCCATAAGGGATGGGTGGGGGCAGATGAAATCATGGTTTAAAAGGGGTGTCATGGGCAAAGGGGAAGTATGATGTAAAAGGATGAGGCCCATCAAGATGGCTGATCCCATTTGGGATCATAGATTAAAAATGAGGTCAGAGCCGTATGTAGTCAATCTTATCCACTTGGTGAAGCATGTCAGGGGAGAGGTGGATAGGAAGACTAGCAATGTACACAAGGTTCACGTTTACCAGTAACAAAGTGCATCTGGTGGGAATAGAAGTGCCCAAAAATTATGGGCACAGTTGATGAAACAATGGAGTCATCTTTGCAATAGGTTCTAAATCATAGTGCCCTTATATGTGAGTGAGTTAATGAAATTGATGGGCCAATATACTGCCAGGACCAACTTAATAAATACCATCTCTGTGCATTAAAACAGGAAAACTTACTATACTTAAAAGCCATACATCATGCTGCTCTAGGGGAGCACCATGGGCCTTTAAGTCACCACCTGGGAGTTCAGAAAAGTGGAGGTCCAATTCATGAAGTGGGGCAAAATGACCAATAGAGTTGGTGGACTAGCATAGACAACCTTGGAACGCTTTAGCAGAAGCTCAGATACTCAGAGGCGTTTCACCGCTGACCCACTTGGAGCACCAGACGTTATAGGTGAATACACATAAACAAAGTAGTGCAACAGCAAAGGTTAGACTACAATAAACTAAAAATGAGTTCAATCAGATTAGAGTATAAAGTGAATGAAATATACTTAAAATGATAAAGATTTTGAGAGATGATTAGGCTAAAGCAATATTAACTAGTATAGTTGTTAATTCTGTTTAATTAAGTTAATCTGATAATCTTTTATCATTAACAAATTAGGGTATATTATCTTTATATTTCCAAGACTTTTTACGTTTAAAAGTACATTTTATATTTTGCTAATTTGCATTTCAAATAGTTGGTAACAAAAAATCACATTGTATAACAGCCTAGCTTGTAAAGCAATTCATTTATGATTTATTCTAGCTTAATAATTTATTCAGGTTTTACATCATATAATTGATAACAAAAAAATTAGACAATAACATTAATACGCCTTTTACAATATTAAAAATCTGTGACTATGAATAAAGGGTAAATATATATTATTATTTATTCATCTATCTTAAAACTTTATGTTTATCTGGTTATAAAGTCATATAGATTATTATAAGCGTTCTTGTTGGTTTTCTGAAAAGCTAATTTGCATTAGGCTTAAGGCTTCAACTTATATTTATTATTGGATTATATAAACTCTTTACTTAGAATTTTGTAAAGAGTTTTAAAGGAAGAGTGCTTTAGATTTTGATGCCCTACAATACACCCATATTTAACTTTAAATATCTACATTAATTTCTGTTTCATCTAAATGCAATTATAAAAAGATATTTTTATGTTTTAATACTATAACCATATATAATAAAAAGTAACAAATAATGAAAGATTTATCCCAGCATACATTTATATAGTATTCTTATAATGAAATTGTTCTTGTTTTAAGGCTTTATATATTTAGAACCAAGACTTAAAATTTAAACTTAAAACCCTGCTGAATTTATAGTGTGCCTAATCCTTCAACTTCTTTTTGTGAAAAGGTACTATTGGTATTTATAAAAAGTATAATTATTAAAAAAGATTTTTTCAACTAGAGGCCCAAATTATTTATTTATGGTGATTAAACATTAAAAAAATTGTACTTTCTTTTTAGGCTTATAATTTGTTTATTTGGTTAAATTCACTCTTATTGTTGTAAAATATGCATATTGAAAAGTTAAAAACATCATTGATGTGCCAAGATGTCAGTAAGAAGAATGACTTTCATATGCACAGCAGTACTAGCAGGCTTACCTTCCCTCACTGCAATTTTGTGAGCAGCGTAACCACCCAGGCTAATTTAGCTTTCTCTGGGGTAGCTTCACGACAGAATAAACTAAAGCAATTGTTAGCGCCCAGATGGTGGTACTTTCAACCCAACTAGCCATATTGACATAGGTGATTAGAACCAGCCACCTTGGCCTGCGGCTCAGAATCTGTTATACCAATCTTAAATCACTTGGAATTAGTTTCCACCCAGTACACCATCCTCTATCAGGACTGCGCTAATTAAATGCCTGACATGGCATCTGTACTCTCACAAAAAGTTTGAGGATAAAAAATGTGTACGTGGGATAGGCATGCCATTGCAGCAAACATAATTACCAAGGGATACCCACAGCTTGGGGAACATTTCTACTATATATTGAAGACCATCTAGGGTTATAACACCCTATATAAGTATTATATATAAGAAGTACCCAGTTTATTAAGTGTAGTTCTAATTCTATTAATAGGGTGGCTAGGAAAAAGTAGAGAAAAAAATAAAACTAAAAGTCTAAGGTATCAAAAAGTATTTTGAATTGTGGGGTACCACTGAAATGATTGCTTCAGTGGCACAACGGTGCAGTGGTACAACAATGTAGAATCTAATGAAGTATTTATATATATATGCTTGAACATGTGGAACTAATTTAAACTAGAGCGCAAATATTTAAATTTATTAATATAATTGACACAATTTTATTATGCAACTTTGGGTTTAGAGTACCTTATTTCAAAATTTTCTTTTAAAAAATCTTACCCCAGTTCATTAGACATTGGCTCAATTCATGTGGTGTTGTATCACTTTTTCTCCCAAATGGGAAAGTGTTTACCTCTAACTTATCCCTAAATTGAAAATTTGCTCCTGATATAATTATCTTTATTTGTAGTGAATTGAGGGCGATTCAGTTTCATTGCTTTACTGTGCAATTTGATGAAGTTCATTCCAATTAAACACTGAGTACATGAATTTTTAAAAAAGCCTTTATATAATTTATCTTTTTGTTCACTTTGTGTCTTATTAACTTAATAAAAATATCGTATATAATGAAACTGCTAGTCTAGCATCCTCACGACCTCCCACAACCTCATAATCCAGAAACTAGCTTTGACAGGATACTCCCTTAGGGGAGCAGATCTAGTCTTCTTCTGAAAAACCCAACGGTCAATGTTAGACTCAACCTATCTAAGGATGATCTTGATGAGGAATGAAATTCCAACTCATATAACCTTTATATGGTTTTGCTTTATTTTAGATTTTCTGAGATCACTACTAAGTAATTTATTTGCATTAAATATTTTAGAGTATATGGCTGACATCCAGCTCAAAATCAACTTATTTAAGTTATATGTACTTATTGAGACCTATGATAATGATGTTCTAAATTTTATTAAATAGTAGTAGAGTATCTTGAACTTAAAAATTTACATTCTATAAAACTCAAGTACATACATACTGATAGATCTATATAACATATCAGAATATAACCCTTATTGTCAGACAATCAATATGCCAAAGAAAGTCTTGTCTTCCATCAGGGATACTCCAATACCCACAATAGAATACAGAGTCCGCAAGGCATTAACATTTTGATGATATGCAAATAAGAACCACGCGGGGATAAGTACAGAACGTATAATCTATGAATATCATTCCTGCTTTGACAATTAAGCTGATTGCTGGAAGTAATCTTGACCATGCTTTAAATATGGGGTCAAACTGCTAGGGTCAGTAGTAGGAGTCTATTCCATCCATTAGTGTTTTCCATTTATGTAGGACTCCTAAACACATTTGAATACACACTTGATAACGTGTGGTAACAATGGGCTCTTGAGTTCAATCCCAGCCATTTTACTTTGGGTAGCATCCACCAAATCTTCATTCTCATTTCCTCCATAATTAGGAAAATTGAATTAATTAATTAATTAATGGGTCGATTTGCCTTTCTTAGTTCACTTTTGGGCTGTAATCCTGACATATTTGATATCATACTTGATACTATAGATAGCGATTGTTTCATTAGGTTTAAGCCCCTAGATTCTCCCCAAGATGTGACGCCAATTTGTCATTTCATTTTTTCATAGTCCAAACGTATTAAGTTGAGCATTTGGTCATTTCGTTTGGTTTGAGATTCTCTATAGTCATCTTGTTGGATTGGGGAATCTTGCAAAACTCATAGGGTATAGCTCCTAAGTGTTTTCGCGCTGAGAGATGCAATAGCTGAGAAAACCAATGTGACGGTCGCCATCATTACTGATACAAATAATGTATGAACCATCCATAGTTGGGGTGGTTTTCTGGTATCACTAGACTAGTTGAAACATACAAAATGTTCAAAGAAATTTGGAGAAATTAAAGGCTTAATAAGAGTATTACAAAGTAACCCAGTACTCTACATCAACAGAGCACTGGGTTTGATAATCAAAATGAAGTGAGGGTCGTGGACTTGGGAACATTTCTTACAACCGTGAGCGTAAATGTTCTTATAAAAGCTGGGGCTTTTTGCATCATGGCTTGGTTTGCACATTGGGGTTGCCTCAATTTGCAGTTCATGTTGCAAATTTCTGCTTTTATCAGGATTCCAGCATGCCAGCGTAACAATAGTTTTCCTAACAGGGTTTTCTTTCCCTTTGGATGGATAATTGCTGATTCAATTTCTGTGCTGGCGTTCCTGTTGAGACTTTGGTCTCAATCTTTCCAATAATTCTCAGATTTTGTTACAGATTGATACAATTTTTGTGACATAGGCTTCAGCAGAATCACCTTACCAGTGAAATCCTCACCTTCCACTCTTCGATTTATCATAAAATTAAGATTAGGGGCATCAGCAAAAACCCACCACTCATCAAGGGTGTGCCCAAAAAATCGCTGATTTTTCTAATGGAAGGGCTCAGGGATGTTCCCCCTTCTTCAATCAAAAGGATGAATCAACTGCTTTAATTTTATGGTGCAGTGTGATCCTTACATTTTTCCAATCCTAAAAGAACAGGATCTACTCCTCCCTTCATAGCCATAGTAGAGCATATGTTTTATGTGGTAAGGGGAGCTTAATGGCGACGAGTGTCTGGGGTTTCATAGCTGCAGGATCTGGGGCAGTAGGATTCCATGAATGGAACTCAGTGATTAGATGCTGACAATTTGGTACAATCATGGGCTTGAACCCAACTGTGTCATAGGCGGGGTACACTTTCCACGCTACCAAGTATATAGTTTCTCATTTTAATTTTCCTTGAACCCAAGATTTCTTCCACCTCAAATTTCAGTATTTCCTCTACCAATGAGGGTTTTATCTTCTCAGGTTTTTTTTCCTTTGAATGGTGACAGCGCTGACACATGGAAGGACATATGGATCTTCCAATGCAGGGGCTAAAAGACATAAAAGGTTTCGTTGTTCAAAACTTTGCTGATATGTAACGGTCCTGTCCTTTTGCATGCCAGTTTGCAACAGGGTACCTTGAGGTTAAGTTTTTTTAAGTCCACCATCACCAAGTCGCACAATTGATATCTGAACACTGCTCTCCATATTTGGTAAGTGAAACGCTTGGCATCCTGTGAGGCTTTCTTTAATTGCCTCTGCGCCTGCTGGTGTATTTTCTGATTGTGTGTTGTGAAGTTATCTTCCATGGGAATATTTGTGTGAATTTGGGGCCTAATTGTAATTGCTGGGTTGTAGTCTAAGTTGGCATACGGCGGCGAGATTCCAGTAGAGGCGTGCAGGAAATTATTGTATAAGAACTGGGCTAAGACCAGATCTCCAGATAGGTGTCCTGAAAAGCAGAGGCGTAGAACTGGAGATATTGCTTTAGGGATTTATTAGTTTACTCAGTTTGTCCATCAAAATGGGGGTGATAAGCCAATGATCAACGTAGTTTTAAGTGAAGTGTCTCACACAGGGCCTCTATATTCTCAATGTGAACTGTGGTCCCTTATTGCTAATTATCTCATGTGGTAAACCAAACATTGTGAAGACATGGATCACAATTAGGGCCATGTCTTCCACCATGGTTGTAGTTAAGCATGGGATAAACATGCCAATTTGGTGAATCTGTGTCATACAATTAGTAGCTCACCTATGTCTTAAGAATTTTCTGATGTGGAATCCTTCAACTTTTAATATGAAATGCAGGGATTATTTCTCGTGGAGGCTATCAATCAGAGTAATAATTCTAGTCCTCCTATTCCATTGAATAGGTCATTTTAAGATGATGAAGTTGATTCAAATCTCTAGTGAATTGACAACCTGGCGTTAAAGCTCTCCCTCTCGCCAAATTCAAAGTAGCTCATTTTACTTAGGATATGCTCCTCTTTTTATAAACCTGAAGGGAGTCCAGGTGAGTGAAAAATTCAATCCTTTAATCACCACTAAGGAACTTTGGTATTTTCTTAAACTACACCTATGTGCAAGATGGCGGATTGGCGGGATTACATTAAAATGCTCCCCCATGGTTACGTTATTCTAAGGGTAAAACTCACATACACATCTAAGCTTTATCAAGTTGAAAATCCAAATTGGGATGCCCTCTTCCTAATTCAGATTCCATTGCAACCCATTACTAAGCCTAAAATTAGTGTAAATACCATGCAATATCAATGTAATTGTGACGGTTGAGGTCTATCCTCAGCATCACATTGCCCTGATCTTTGGTAAGACAGGGCAGGCTGTTTCTGTATGTATGGAGGAGGAGGGGGCGTTGGTTCTGGCAAGGACGCCTAAGGGGCCGGAGCTTGGAGTAGGCCAAGGAGCAAGATGGGCGTCCAAGTCGGGAACAAAATGGAAAACGAGAAAAATGGGTAGTTTTGAGATTCAATTTGGATTTAAATTGAGAATGGAATGAAACGGGTGCTTGGGAGTTTCATGGTTCGATCAGGATTCGAAATGGAACTGGCGCGGAACTGTTAAGGATTGGAACTGGCACGGAATCATTGAGTAAAGATTTCACGATCCTGCTGTAAAGTTTACACCAAACATCATTCAAGTTGGCACCATAAGCTTATATTATATTTTATTTTAGCTTTTAGCCTGTGTATATAGGGAAGGAACTGGG